>PISX010002933.1:0-147850 GCA_004024625.1 Mellivora capensis | reverse complement strand
ACTTTTTCTACCTCCCCTCATCCTCTCCCTCCCTCTCACTCTCTCCAACTCCCTCTCCCTCCTTCTACCTCTCTCTCCCTTCTCCCTCCCTCCTGCTTCCACTCCTCCTCCCACTCTCTCCCTCCCTCCCCCTCCTCCTACCCCTCCCTCTTCTCTTCTCACTCCCCCTCCTCCTCTCACTCTCTCTCCTCTCTTTACCTCCCTCTCCCCTCTTTCCTTCCCCTCTGCCTCCCTCTGCCCCCTTCTCCCTCCCTACCCCTCCTCCTCTACCTCTGCTTTTCAACACACCAGTACACTTGGGATTGAAAGCCTCTCAACTTTGCTGCTTATTTGTGAGTATGCCAAATTCCTATCTGCCTTCATAACCCTATATGTATAGTTCCACCTCCTAAGAAAGTTCTTTTCTCCTTGTTTATCTGCAGAACATCCAGATATCCCACACTCTGATCCCTGGAACTTACCTCTTTTGTAGCTTATATCACATTTAAGTATGATTACCTAAGTGTCCACATCTGCTCCTAAACAGTGAGCTCCTCCAGGGTCGTGACCATGTGTTAATTACCCATTAGTTACCTACTCTTAGCGCTCAGTGGGCACCAGACACCTGACAGGTGCTCCATAAATATGAATACCGAGTACAGATGTGGTAACATGCATTCATTATAGCTCTTAAGGTAGCTGTCTAGTATCTGTTTTGATAGCCTCAGACTGGGAGGAGAAGACTTGGATGAGGACAGCTTCACAGGCTATGTTTATTGAACACAGGGGTGCAGGAATTCGAAGACAACTGATCAGGGAAATAAACTTCACAAGTGCTTCTAGGCATGGCTTGGGGAGCAGTGTGGAAGGAAGCTCAGAAGAACACCCCCCTTCTTTTCAGTGTCCCAGCCAAAGAACTAGAAATCAAATATAAGAATTACCAAAGGGGGAGTAAGAAGTTTAGCAAGGGGAAAAAATATTTAAGGGCATTGTACTAGCTCTTTTCAGATGTTTGGATGGCAGTTGCATAAACAGGAAGACGAACGTGTTCTAAAGTTCTCCATCTTGCAGAACAAGGACCAGTAGATTTAGGTATAGTGTGAGGAAGAACCGTTAAAAACTAGAAGCAGCTTGCCTCCAATGCACACTGTTCTGCCTGTGGGTAGGATGGTCCTTGCCTGGCACAGACGGCCATCCATCCGGGTGTTGGAGGGGACACCCCACCTTACAAAGCTGGTTAGACCAGACACACTTTTGCCCCTTCTAGTGTTCAGGATTTCTGGTCTGACAGTTTGGAAGAAGACAAATACTGAGCAAAGAGGACATCTTTGGGATTTTTGTTACCTGCAAATGATATTAAATCTCCTACCCCCTGATGTCAAACTTTGCTTTGTTGCCAAAGATAGAAACAATCTGTGACTAAGACTTTGTCAGAAGATGAACTTTCTGCTTCCTAAGCTCATTTGAGCCCTGACCCTCCCTCCATGAGATGGCTGGTCATTGTATCTCTTCTTACTGCTTGGTGGAGGAGTCAGAATTAGTACCGGGGCACTATCCCTTTCTGGCCCATTTTCAATTATCAGAAGATTTAGCGGGCTTTTGGGGGGACCCTGCTCATCTTTGCTGCCCTGCGACCTCCTGAGTTTGCCCCTTTTATCTCTTTCTGGAAGGCCCACATCCTGGCATGCCACACTGCCCCCAGCTAAATAAACCCGTAAATCTAGCTTTTGTGTCCCACTAATCCTTTTATTTCCTAAATCTTAGTTAATCCGAAAGGCTTGCTTTCATCTCTTTAACTGTCTACAGGGTCACCCTCGCCTCCTATCAGCAGTCCTTGCAAACCCAGGGTAGAGTTGAAAGGCTTCCCAGAGTCTCCCCATTTCTCATTAGATTCCCAGCAGATCAGGCAACACCTGCCAAGTGGCAATATTGGAGGCTGGTCCCCGGGGGCGGGGCCTGTGCGCTGGGTGACAGCCCCAGAGCCGGCCTGCCCCAGGAAAGCCAGCTGCTCTCCCCTGGGCCTCTTCTGGCCACTAACGTCTGCATGCCAACCGTGGAAACCTGCGACCACGGGCCAAGGACAAGTCAAAGGGGGCTCAGAGAAGCACAGGAGGGCCAGTGCATGCTGAATACATTTTATTCTCTGAAATTTAATAATGGTGAAATAAACAAGCAAACAAACAAATAAATTTATTCTTGTCTAACTTAAATGAAGATGGGTTTTGGGTTTGACCATAAAGAAGAGTAATGAAGACAATGTTACTCATTCGAGAAAGCCCACAAACAGGCCACTCCGTACTCCATCCAAAACCAACACTTCATTTCACCAACTTCTAGATGCTCATTTGGAAAAGGGATATAATAGGAGTATGAACCTGCCAGTCATCAACATTCATAGTTTTTCTCATCCAAGTCTCTCTGCTGACCTCTGTTTCATGGTTTTTCCATTCCTGCGCACGCTCCCAGCCTTCCAGGGGTCGGCTCTCCCTCGCTCGCTGTCAGACATTGGCGCTCACCAGCCTGTTCCTGCCTTGTCAGGGTTGATCCATTCTGTTCTCAGGAAAGTAGCTAGAAACCCCTGCACATAGAGTTAGGAGTGTTGGGTGTTTTAACTTACTTTAATTTAGGATTTTACCACCGGCTGAGCCATGGCAACTTCCATCGCTCCCATTTTCTCAAAGGTAAATAAGCAAAATCATATCGACATTACAGAACTGGGCAAGGAACCGAGGAAAAAATACAAAGCAGATGGAGAGAGTGACACGTGACACGTAGTAGGTTAGAGACAAGGGCTGGTTTCTACCATCTACAAAGTTTTTTTCGAGAATTTGTGAGATAATGGACGTGCAGGAGATCCACTGTCTCTACAGACATCCAGAGTGTAAGTGATGTTTCCATAGACGTGGTTGACTCGACTGGGTCGTAAAAGTACGCGAATGATAAGAATACCCCAGTGAAGCGTCCCCCACCCCCTGCCTTGCCAAGAACCTGAAAATAATCATACCAATACATAAGTGGAGGAAAAGATATCCCCAAGGCCAATGTAGCTGGCAGGTGGATTCTAGTTTAATTAACCAACAAATGGGACAATCTAAAGAAAGACTCTCTTATCAGATGAGCCAGTGGGGTGGGAAAAATAAGGTCGATGGAGAGGCAAGTTGGCCCTGGTGGCCCAGCTCTCGGGGAAGGGAGAGGCAGTCTCTCTCTGCAGGACATGAGCTCTTTGACCAACAGTTGCAGAGTTTCACCCAACTCCTCCATCAACTGGTGACAGTAAGCTTCAAGACCATCTCTTTCTCCTTTCTTTAAACCTGCCATCACCAAGCAACCTTCTGACCCCTGACTCTCTCGTGCGCGGGCTCCTTGGAAGGTGCGCCCTGGAGAGATGACAGTCCAATCCACAGAGAATTCTTCCTCGCACCAAATTCCAACTTTGCTGGTCTGGGCCATACAGCAGCCTCTCCAGAGGTGGGTCAGTGGGAGTCCACCGCGGACACTGCTTTTTGCTCAGGGGTGCCGTCAGCTGCTGCGTCTTCGGCTGCCAGCCCGAGGACCAGCCCCCAGATGGCTGCAACTCACAGGGCGTGGAAAGTGGGGGGGAAGCTGCCTCAGTGGCAGTCCTTCGCATAATGCCAGCCCTGGTCCAAGGAGCGCTCCTTTGACTTCAGCCCAAACACTTGGAGATTCGAGACCGTGTTTAAATTTTTTTGTATTTCCCACCAAGTGTGCAACCTAGAGCCCCACATACAGCAGGAGCTCAAAAATTCCTGCCTTTGAGGAGGAGAGCCGCTGCTGTGTCATGTTTTTGGAGCACTTTCTAGATGGCATGCTGTCCTGAAGCCTGGACCGCGCCTGGGCAAATTCCTCCCTAACGACTTTCCCAGCTCATGCCTTGGTCCATCCTCGCTCTGCACGGGGTTGTGGTTGCTGTGTGTGTGACACTCGCAGTTCTCATCATCCCTTCCCCCTCCCCTCCCCTCCCAGGCAGCCTTGCTCCTTGTTTATGTTCCGAAAACATCTTGATGTTACCTCTTGTGTAGAACTTATTTTTCACTTTTCTTTCCTTGTAACCCGCTTTTAAAAAACACACTTGTAGCTCCCCTAGATTATCCACTTCTCTTTTTTAAGCTTTTATTTATTTATTTGAGATAGGACAAGAGTGAGAGAGAGGGAGAGCACAAGCATGGAGAGCAGCAGGCAGAGGGAGAAGCAGGCTTCCTGCCAAGCAGAGAGCCTGATGTGGGGCTCGATTCCGGGACCCTGGGATCATGACCTGAGCCGAGGGCAGACGCACAACGGCCTGAGCCACCTAGGCGCACCGATTATTTGCTTCTTGATAAACTCCTTGTTATATATTATCTTAGAAGCACTCTGGACAGGGGTGCCCGGGGGCGTGTTCGGTTAAGCCTCTGACTCTTGATTTCTGCTCAGGACCTGATCTCAGGGTCTTGAGATCAAGCCCCGCACTGGGCTCTGCACTCAGCACACAGCGTGGAGTTTGCCCCTACCCCCCCTCACCAAACAAATAAATAAAATATTTTTAAAAAATGCTCTGTGCAAAAATACAGGTCTATGTTAAGAGCTCAAAGCATATTTTTTGAGAAGAATGATAGCACTTGAACGTGGCTCCCTTGGGTTTCTCTGGCCTTGGTGTTAGCTTATGCAACATTAAAGCTGGCTCTAATTTGCTTGGTGAGATATCGACCTACATCTGCGGGGGGCGGGCGGGTGGAGGAGCCATATTTGTAACCCATAGAATTACATGAGAAATATTTGAAGTATACTTGAAGGTCAAAAATTTCACTAATACAACCCAGTAACAGAGGGTTCTGTTATTTCCAATGAAAATGTCTAATTTTCTAAGTTAATTTTATTATTTAAGCCTTGGTAGTAGGTCAATACGGACGATAAGTAGCATGACAGTAATGGTCAACTCTGGGGTCCTCTTCACATACAGCCCCAGAAAAATACAGAGAATGGGCAGTCTCCCAGCTCTCTGCCTGTTTGATGGGAACAGATCCTCCCTATCCCTCGAACCACTTGTGTGACTGATCAAATTGTTATTTCTTGGGAGTTTTGTGAAGGTCCAAATTTTTAATATTTTGAAGGTTTTAATGATTTCCCTCCCTAGGAAATGAGTTGTTTGTTTCTGTTTAATAGTATATCAAGCCAACGTTTAACTCTTGAGATATGAAGTTTGTTAACAATTAAACAGAGAAAAACGAGACCGGCCTTTAAGGAGTTGACTGCCTCAAAAAAAGAAAAGAAGATGTAACCACAAATAAAATGTATAAAAACATAGTGACGGCAATGAACAAACATAGACCTAAACACATCAGCTTCGCAGAGAGGGGCACAGAAGTGTTAAAAAGGTTTTCTCCGGGGCTATGAACAACTGGAAACTGTTCCCAAATTCCAGAACACATTCATTTGAGCAAATCAACCCTTCCAGTCTGGCAACAAGAAAAGCCAGATGTGGTGTGGGAACCAGTTAGAGAGAGGACACTTTGTCCTTGAGTGTCCTCTCCTGTGACCTAATAAAAAGTCCCTACTTTCGCCTCTATGCCCTGGGTGCTGGCTGGCTTGTGAGTTCTGTGCCCAACGGACCCGCCAGGTGCTTTCTTGTTGGCCCACATCACACCAACACGCATGTACGTGCTCGTGGACGCGTCGCCAATCCAGAGGATGAGAATGTGGGTGTCCACAGGGCTCGGAGACTTTGCGAGTCTCCCCAGCCCAAACTCCCAGGGTGTAATCTTTCAGTGGCTTCAGAATACTGATCGAAAATAGGCCCGAGACTCTAAGAACAAAGCGTTTCCAATGCCAGGGCTCTCCAGTCCTGCTAAAGTGTGCTGACCCAGTGCTTAAATGGGAATAACATACAGACCCTCTTCGGAGGGAAAAAAATTCCTTTGCGTCCCTAGAGCTGACTTAAACCTATTTTGCAATAGGATCACTTAAATATCCACAAACGCTAAATGATATGAAGCGTCCTTACACTGTTAATCCATGCTAAACCCTGGAGGCAGCCCGATTTAAGTTTCTAGCATTGGGCAGGATGGGGGCTCAAGATAAAAGCTAATTAGTTTTTGAGATACAGGGTTGCATTTTAGTACACCTCTTTATGTGATCCAGAAAAACGACCTGCTACCGTATATTCAAATGTATAGACCACCTTTAAAATTTAAAATCACTTCAGGTACCAACCACAGTGGTGTCATTTGCTAGGAAATTCTACTTCGATGAAAATTAAAGCATTGTTTCCCCAGAGAGAGAAAGAAAACACACTTGGTGGAAAGAACACGTTTACCCAAACCGTCTGGTTTTCTCAAGCTGTGGAGCTATTCAGGCTGAATATTTTTGCTCTGTGAGAATTTTCTGTTTTCATTTCAGTGTTAATCTAGAAAAATTATTTTTATTAGATTAAAAAAAAAAATCTGAGGGGCGCCTGGCTGGCTTAGTCGGTGGAGCGTGTGACTCTTGATCTTGAGGTTGTAAGTTCGAGCCCCACGTTGGCTGGGTGTGGAGTTTACTTAAAAATAAAATCTTTAAAAAAAAAAAAAAGCTGAAGTCTCCATATAACATATGAGGGACAGCGCCTTCTAGTAGGAAAGAACAGGACAAGCTGCTCCTCCAAACTCCTGTGAATCTGGGTTTGAAGAATCTTCAGAGGAAACCATTGGAGCTGAATGCCACGGCCCCCTGCCCAGCCTGGCTCGTGCCCAGTGGGAAGATCACATGACCTACTTCCAGAGGTCATGGAGCTCTAACAGGGAGACCTCAGGAAAGGCACAGCTGCCCCAAGGCTTACGTAGCTCTCTCCTTCCCAGGTGGAGGATTTTATTTTGTTTTGTGAACATGTAGACCGATGATAAAAGCACAAATTTGGGGACAAAGGTTTGGATTTCTTCTTGCCATATCTATCACCCCAAAGCCCTGTTCCTTTCAAACTGGATATCTCAGCTCACGACATTCCAACTGTGAGGTCCCAGGCGGACTCCAAAGCACAGAACGGAATAGAATGAAGCAAACAGCTTAAAGAGTAGACCAACAAAACACCCAGCAAACTGATACATATTTGTGTGTCAAGTGTGATCAATGAGCAGAGGACCATAATGGGGAAGATAGAGGTAGTGTGGCTCGGAACAGCTTCTTTAAGGATAATATTTGGAGGGCGAAGGTTTCCTTCTTGGATATCTTTTAGGGAAAGACTCGGTCATATATATGGGTGGATTGTGTAATTATAATCAGTAGGACCGGAGGGATGGCAAAAAGGGTTCTCCTCACTCTAAAATATGTCCTTAACTCCCAGCGTCCTCGGGTCAGATATTTCTGTTTGGTTCTCCCTGGTGGGGTCACAAGATCGATAGGGAACTCCTGGAGAGAAGGCCAAAATCCACGGAGGGAGAGTAGGAGTTTTACCCACCGCTCATCAGTTCAGTAGGGGCCCTGTCGGCGGGCGGAGTCCGTGTTTAGGGAAAGGAGCAGGTGGAGACCCCGTGGTGGGTAGCCAGGTAGTTATCCCACCCGAACCCAGGCAAGAACTCACTGAGGCCTGGATTAGGTAAGTAGTGGATGAGGATGCAAAGAAAGAGGCTGATGGTCTGCTTGCCCCAGGAGGATCCGTAAGACAGATCTCCCCTGGGATCTCCTGGGATCGAGCCCCACATCGGGCTCCCTGCTCGGCGGGGAGCCTGCTTCTCCCTCTCCCACTCCCCCTGCTTGTGTTCCCTCTCTCACTGTGTCTCTCTCTGTCAAATAAATAAAATCTTAAAAAAACAATCCACATTTGTAAAGCGGAGCTAGTAGGATCAATACGAGGCATGTCCCCTGACAAACAGGGGGCTCTCCCTAAAAGCCATTTTCAACCTCCCGTTCAGTTTTTCTGTTTAATGAT
This sequence comes from Mellivora capensis, assembly GCA_004024625.1. Lineage (NCBI taxonomy): Eukaryota > Metazoa > Chordata > Mammalia > Carnivora > Mustelidae > Mellivora > Mellivora capensis. Next base: position 139,974 of record PISX010002933.1, on the reverse strand, counting down.
TTGAAGAGCTCAGGTCACTGCAAAGATGTTTAGGAAGAATTCCCAGCCACACCATGTCTCCTCTTCCCTGCTGCCTAGGCTGTCAATGGCACCACCATTCCTCATGCGCCAGGACCCACGTAGGAAGAGTGAGGTGGGGGTCAGACGAGCCGGAGAGCAGAGCCAGGCCCGCGAATAGGTTAACACCAGAGTCCGTGGACACAGTGGGTGGGGTCCACAAGGAAAGGCCAGGGATCGAGGTACAGGAGAGAGAGAGAAGGTGTGTGATGAGGGAGAAGTACGAGGACACCAGTAAGGGGCTGGTGTCTGGGCAGGCATCTGTCATCCCACTTGGACGCTGCCATGCTCTTGATGGATGGGGCATGTGTGGATTCCCACGGTGACAATCGAAGACTGAGAAAGCAAAGCGTACTAAGCGCATATTAGAACTCAAGCACTTCATAGACACGGACTCTGGCCCCCACAGCACCCCTGAAAGCCCTTCTCAGATTCAGATACTCAAGAGTTCCGTCACATGCCGGGGTCCTAGAGCCACACAGAGGTGGCGGGCAGCAGACTCAAGAGCAGGGCTGTGACAGGAAGCTGCCGTTCACACCACGACCTGACGCCATCCCGCCACACAACAGACCGTCTCATCTCTCTTCCTAAGTTGAGAAGTTTCTCGTTCTTCACTGTATTTCTAGCTGCCCTGTCCTTGGCCTCTGTCTGTGCAGGAGGCTCTCGGGGGAAGAGTTAAGGGGCACACGGAGCGGCAGGACAGCTGGGACCGATGGGAGCCCCTCGGGGAGCAGCAGGACCCCCCTCCGGGCAGCATCCTTCTCGGCTCAGGATCTGTCGAAGGGCAAAACCAGTCTGCCTGTCCCTAGAGGAGCCTTTAGAGAAGGCCTCACCGTAGACTTACTGTGTGGAGAATCAAGTGAAGTACAAAGTGAAGGGAGGGAGGGTCTGATTGGAAACAAAGTCGGGTTTTTTTGTTTATTTGTTTGTTTTGTTGTTGTTGTTTTTCTTTTTTTCCAGCTCAGCAGCCCTGGAACTGGCCATTGTCCAATGATCTGGAGCCAAGGCTCTTCTCCTTTCCTTCTTTAGGGGGTGGCTGAGATGGCACCTCTGGTGACCCAGTGAGGAGGACATGACCCAGTCCACCTTGTGAGGAAGCCCAGCCCGACTGCCAGTCCTCAGATGGGAGCGAAGACAAAGAAATAATAAAGAAAATGCTAAGAAAATCAGCCCCATCAGCCAGGAAGACTGGGGCCTTCACTCACAGGCCGCAACAGAACTGTGCAAGGTATTTGGAAAGACCCAGAAGGCCCAGGAAGGCAGGGTGAGGTGGCCCTAAGGCCACTGAGCAGCTGCCTTCCTTGTGTCCTGGGATTTCTCAGAGTCGCCTCCATCCGCATCTTAGGTTAAGCAACAGAGCTCAGGGACAAGGTCTGGAATGAGGTCCCACCGCCGTTGAGGACCTCTGTCCATAAGCCTCAGGCACTGCTGGGGTCATGTCAGTCCCTAGCTACCACACTGATGCAGGACAAGAGGCTTCCCAGCAGCATTCAGGGGTCAGTCCTGTAGAGGGAATATGCAGAGTTACCCCAAACCAGAGGGACCCAGATGTGGGCTGCAGGGGGTGCCTGGGCCCCAAGTCACAGCCAAGGGAAGATACTTCAGAACCTCCTTGTCTGATGGGTTGTCCTAAATCTCTTCTTCTCTGCATTTCCAGGACCACAGCCTGGCCCCTCTGGAGTTGCTCTTCCCCTTCTCTCCCTTACACAGGCCTGGCCGGTCCCCTGCTCCCCCCACCCCTCACTTACCCAGGACACCCACTGTCCCCGTGTCTCTCACCTAATCCCCTTGGCTTCAGCTGCCATTCATATGTTCAAAGTCCTAAACTCCTCGTACTGGTCCAGACCCTTCTCTTGAACTAGCCCTCCACTCCCAGGGGCCAGCACACCCCTACTTGGGGGCTCACGGACATCGCCAATGTGCCTGGCCACACAGAACTGGTTGTCTCTCCTCCCAGATGCCTCTTCTCTATCTTCCATCTCAGCAGAGGCCATGATAACACCCTCAGTTGTCCCAATAAGTCTGTGGAGTTGGGTTCTGTACCTCTCCTGCATGGCCCCACCCCTTGCATTGGCATCCCTCCTGGAAGTGAGCCAGCCCCAGCGGTTCCCTCTCTGTGCCTCCCACAGCGGCTTCCCACCCACATCCTTGCTCTCCCTTTTTCCTGCTGAATGACCCCAATAGCATGCTTCTCAGCTGAGCCTTGGCCTCTGCCAGAATATAGTCCAACACAGGATACCTTCTCCCCCACCTGCAATTGTTTTGGGAGACCTAAGTCATGTCTCCATCCCTGCATGGTCTCACATGACCCTCTTTGGACCAGACCCCGGCACCCTTGGGTGGGAACCATCTGGTTCCATCGCTGCCTCCCCGGAGCCTGGAACCCCAGAGCCAGCATCCGGCCCCACACAGCCAGCCCAGCAAGTGTAACAAGTGTTCAATAAACGCGTGCTAATTGAGAGCAAAGGGATGGGTAAGTGGGCCATTTTCAAAGCAATAGACCCAGGAGGTAAAAATGAACACGAGAGCTCCCACACCAACTGATGGCCATAGGTAGAAGTCTTCCAATTTCTTATTTAGCTGGGGACATTTTGGAGCACTTCAATCTCTCTCGCAGGCACGGCTGATAAAGTGCTGGGCGGCACAGCCAGAAATAAATCCCAGCCCTGGTGAGACCTGCATGTTAGTGGCAGAATAAAGAAGTAAGGTAAAGCTGTCAAGTAACAGTAAGGACTGGGGCCGCAGGGAGGATCTGGGGAGCAGTGGGGTGCACGAGCTGGCACGGAAGGTATCCTGTGTTGGACTATATTCAGGAAGAGGGAAGGCAGGCAGAGCTGCAGATGGTCCCCCGGAAGAACTCCCGGTACGGAAGGCAGGAGGGATCTTGAGGGCCTCATGTGCCCGCGATCTTCCTGGAGCAGCGAGTTCTAGAAAAAAGGGCTGCTTGTCATTGAAGCTTGCAGCCCATCAGGGAGAAAAATGAATGCAAAAATGAACCCATTCAACCTGGTTCTCGGAAAAAGAAAATGTTTGGGATGGGGGAGGGCATGGTGAGGGAAAGACAGGGAGACAGTAACTCTCGGAGGAACCACTGGGGAGGGGCAATTTCCCTCCTCTTACCCTCATTACCGGCTGTGGCAGCTTCCCTGGGGCTGGGGCGACCACATCATTGGGGATTTCGCGGGAGCCTGACCTCCTCCTCCAACCAGGCTGCCCGGGCCAGGGCCCAGCGGCCCCGGGCACAGTTCAATTGCTGTCTGTGTGCATCCGCAGGGGCCTGGACAAGGGGGCTTTAGAGAAGGAGTTGGCCACTAGCCCCTGCTGTGGCAAAAAGAATTCCAAGGAGAGAGGGTGGATTATTTCCAGGAAGAGAAAGCAGTGGCTGAAATGGTGAGTGCAGAGGGAGCCTGGCCACAGGGAGGGGTCTGAAAGCCAGGATGGACATGGCTCAGGCTCTCCAGGCTTCAGCTCTGCCCTTTGAACCCTGGCCTTGGGTACACGTGGCCAGTGGACAGAGATGACAGGACCCCACTGAGCACCCGGCACCAGAGATCCCCCCACCCCGGAGCCCCACCAAATCTCGTCCCCAGCAAGCCCACCCTTCCGTCCTCTGCTCACTCTCGGCTCCTTGCTGCCCGCTCCTGACTCTTTTAAAATGGTAATAACTGTGGAACACTTGGGAGTAAACTCCCGAAGCCCATCTGTTCCCCCCAGTGTCGGGTGTGAATTCATTAAATTTTTTCCTTGGGGCTGCCCTCCCCCAAGGCCATGGGTACTCTATAGAGAGGAGGAATGGGGAGATGTTTGAGCTGGGGAAGCTGGGGGGGCCGTGGGCCTGGAGCAAGATTTTTACAGATGGGATGTGTGCTCCCTGAGGGGCACCCGGCTTTTCCAGACAGGGAACAGCAACGTGGGTGATTCTGTCAGGCTTGTGACGACTTCCCGCCCTGTGAGGAATGACAACAGGGCCATCACAGGCTAATATTTTTGCCTTGAAGATGACGAAAACCTGCTTCCAGTTAAACTATAATATGTCGTCGATAAAATGTTTGCATCCTGAATTCAGGGTTGCCAGAATGTTGAGGGGTGTATTTAAGAATGAGAGAAATATACTGTATCCTTTTGTCTATGTTAGATACCACCTGTGTTACATCTAACCGTGATGGCAGGCACGAAAGTTTTGAAAAAGTATAAAACACTTAAATGAAGAACATTTCCTTCGTTAAACTCGCCTGTGAGCATGAGGACTTTTCCCTCTCTCAAGTTTTATCAACAGCAGTGGGGATAGCAAAATCCCATAGGAACAGGCAGCTTCTCCCTGGAATGAACAGTTGGGGCTCCTGAGGTCACCAGTGTTGTTTAGTCTCGGGCAGGAGTACGTGTGACTGGAGGTGACAGTGACATTGAGACTTTCAGAGATGAGGCAGGGCTTGGGCAGGGCTCCAGACGCCTCTGTGATCAGACCCTCCTTAGCTCCAGCTGCGGAGGGCGGGGCTGGGGGACCCTATCTCTGGGCACCAGGCACATGACTGGGTAAACTCAGCACTCACACATCACACAAACTCCCACACTCTTATATGCACAAATACACCCCCCCCCATACACATACACTCACACATCCACTTACACACACCCAAATGCCTGCCTTTACTGCTACCCCAGAACACAATGGTCCATTTGAAGAGGAGAAGTGTTTTGACATCTCATGATGGGAGAGTTTCATAGGGAAGAATCATCCGGAAGCTTCTTTGTTTTGCATAATTGAAGCAAAAGAAATTCTGGGGTTTTTTTCCCTATGAAAAAAGAAAGAAAACGCTGTTGATAGTCTAAGTTGTCGATGGGCTGTAGAAAGCAGGGGCAGGGAAAGAATCTTTGGAATTACACACCTCTCTTTCACACACATACACACATGCACACACAACTCACTGACGAATTTGCGATCTGAGAGTGCCTTCAGATTTCTTTCTCTCGATAAAGAAGCAATTGTTTTTTGGTTTGTTTTTGTTTTTGTTTTTGTTTCTGGATGCCTAAACCTAGAAGCAGGGTAGATGTTAGGAAATGATCGATTCCAGTTCAAGTTATTTTCCCCTTTGACTGTAATATTACAAGAAGACTTATGTTGAAATAAACCCATATTTCAAGGAATGCCCATGCTCACATCTCTGACATTTGCAAACAGCTTATGTTTACCTGTTTTCTGCATTTGCACCTGGGGATAAAAAAATTCTCTCCAAGACCAAGCTGGAGACAAGTTAAGCCCTCGAAACTGTGCTCCTGGTGAGACCTCATCTATGTGCAGAAAGGCCCCAGAATGACCCGGAGGAGAGCCAAGCTGGTACAGAGGAAGGCCATTGTGGAAAAATAAACCTTGGGGAGGAAGCAAACCCAGCTTTAGAATAGCCAGGCTTAGGGAAAGTGCAATAAAGAAGGTTTGTAGGCTTAGAGAAAGGGCACAAAGTTTTTACACATGAATTATGTCTGTCCATATTAATAAAAATCTCAGGACCTGAGGACTCCAGATCTTTGGAATTGAGCTCATGGTTGGGTAATGCTGGGGCCCTGGCTGAGGAGAAAGGCAGCCCTCTGGGCAAAGGTTTCTGGAGTATTTTGACAGCACCTTGGCAGTCATCTGGTCAACCCTTGTCCTCCCCAGAAAAGAAGGGTCCTACTGTAGGGGAGGCTGTTGGTGGGGTCCTCTGTCCTTCAGGTGGTAAAATCCTCACCATTGCCTCCATTCTGGAGTTAGAACTTTCTGTGTACACTTGAAGCACCCAAGGGAAGGAAGATAAATTCTTAGACATGGCCTCAAGAGATTTTGCTTCAGTAAGTCTTGCATTTTTAAGAGACACCATACATAATTCTGATAAAGTTTATCTAATTCCCCAATTTGAAAACTTTCTTTGCACATTAGGAACCCTTTAAAGAAACAAGAAACAATAATAGAACCCAGATCAGTCAACATTTCTCCTTATTAACTTATCTGGAAAGGACACTGGTGTATTTAACTATGTGTTTCAACTTCTAATGATTCCCCCCCATCCACCTTTAGCTAATGCATCTGTATTAAATTCATCCTTTTTTATGTTGTTTACCTATATGTTTCTATTGGGTCTCATTCCAGGAAGGATTAAAAGCCTCTTGCAAACTGCATCACATATAAGCTGAGATAAAATTTATGATAAAGGATTGGGAAAATACAGATCAAAAGGCAAAACTACTAAAGTTGAACATGGAAATAAGTAAAAATATTTCAAACTAACTCTAATACTTCATTACTTCATTAAAATAAAGATTGTAGGTACCCTCTACCATCATTTTATAGCATCATCAATATGACTTAAGTGCTCTAGAAACTTCTAAAATTTAAAAAAAACACCCTTCTTTTGATAGAGAATTAACACATCATAGAAAGTTGGAGAATAAAGAGAAGTATAACTGAAGGCAATCAATTTTCATATTTAGGTGTGCTTCCTTTAATTTGGAGATATATGGGAATATGCATTTGCACATCCATGGGGATAGATTAGCTAGTCATAATTGGGATGATGCTACAATAATTTTTTTCAATTCCATTTTATATGAAATGTGCAGATGAGGCAAATTATAGAGAAAGAAAGCAGATTAGTAGTTGAGGAATGGGGAGGTGAAGTGCAAGGGGATAGGAAGTGTGCTAACAGGTAAAAATGTTCTCAAATTATTGTGATGATTGAGCAACACTATAAAATTATTCAAAACCATTGAATTGTACATATAAATTGGGTGAACTTAATGGTGTGTGATTTATGCATTAATAAAACTGTTAAACCATTGCAGTTAGGTATACACCGAGATTTCACAGCACAAAATCCCCTTTTTGTTTGCACCACCTAACATTAAATAAATATCAGTTTGTACTAGTCTGTTACATAAACTGTGAGTTAGTAAAGGGTGATTACTTTGCTTCAGACTGAAGCTTCACAAAGTATTTTAGTGAAAATATATGGGTCCTTCTGAAAAAAAGAAGCCATTCCCTGAATTAATAAACCTAGTAACAATAAATATGGATCCATCCATCCATCCATCCATCTGTCCATCTCTCCATCCAACCATTCATTCACTCAGTAGCCATTGCATTCCTACCAGTCACTATCCCCTGTCTAGCTGCTGAGAATCCAGAAATGAGCAGAAGAGACCGTGGCCCTGTCCTCACCACATCGTTCTCTTACCCGCCATAGCCTACATAGCACACATGAGTCACACAAGCATTTTCCTTGAGCTCCTCTTCTACCAACCACAAGAGTGATTTTTTAAATAAAATATGAAAGGCGCATTTGAAAGGAAATGCCGGAGGCAGGTATAGACTCATAGAATTTCAAAACTTTACAGGTCCGTAGCTATTTTACGGACCTGAGAATTGACTCATGGGAGCTCATGATAGAGGGAGTAGGTATGTAGCAAAATGAAAACATCTCAACCCACAAACTCATGTCTACAGCACACCAAAAAGAAAAAAAAATTCTTCTCTCTTGAGGCATATTTATAAGGCAGATTTTCTGGGAGAGTCCCAATTATAGGTGCCCTAATCTTTTTCAAAGGCCGTTTAAAATGTACAAGTCTATAGATTTCTTTTTATTCCTTTGTTAGGGCTTATAAAAAATAAATTCCTAAGTCAAAAGTGGTGTTTTTTAAAGCATGTTTTTGGTTCCTTTGTCAGGCCGTATTTTTGGTTTATAAAATACAGTCACCATAGCCGCATTCTTCTCAAAAAGAGTAGGTGGTTGTGGCTTTGGAGTTCCCTGTCCTCTGTGCCTGCCAGTGTCATTAACTCGCTAAACCTGAACTTCTGCTTGACTCAAAATCTTTAATTACTCCCTGCTTCTCTCAACCCTTTCATTATTATAAGCAATTAAATTGCAGAAGTAACATCATCTTTTTCACATCTGGAAGATATTACCACTCATCTCCTTTCTCTCCAACCAAGCCCCCATCCAGGGCTGAGGGGGAACCCCCTGCACAAATGTCCATGAGGGGAGAATGCCCAGGCAGGGGTCAGCTCAGTGAGTTCAGCCAGCCTGGTGTTGCTGGCTCACTCCATGACTGAGGATGGTCACTCAACTTTGGGGCCTCGGTCCCTTACCCTTGGAACAAGAGATGCTGCTTTATCTGTAGTCCTTAGTCCCGGAAACTCAAGCTTGGGACTCATGAAGACACAAAAGAATATGTCAGATATTCTCCCTGGAAAATCATTATTTGATGGAAACTGAAAAACATTACTATTTCATTAAAGCAATCAGATTTATAACAGACCAGAATATCAAATTTACAGAAGAATTAAAGCTAACACAGACATTCTCAAAAGAAGAGAAATGCCCTAGAGTCAGCAAAACCTTCTGGTTAAGGGCAGAGCCTTCTGGCACCCAGGACCATTGGGTGGGTCCCTGTGAGAGCACGGTGATGGCTAGCATTTTTTTAGCTCTAAAGCCTGAAGAGTCCACAAAGAGAGCATAAGACATGTCCAGAGGCCCTGAAGAAAGTCTTCACTGCATTAAAGAACAACCCATCCCAGAGAGCCTAACAGGCATTAGTAGCCCTTGTATTTAAACTGAGGTCTAGGTTTCCATCCAAGGGAGAAGCCACTCCTGGCTAAGAGTGAATACCACTTCCCCACTCCCAGGCTCCTCTCCAGTCCTGGTACTTGGGTTCCAGGGTCCTCTCCTCTCAGCTGGGTCTCCTCACAAACAGAGTCTCCAGGAGGCAAGAGTACCCTGGAGAGGCCTGGGGGACACTGTGGGCACTGGACCCTGGGCATTCCCTCAGGCTTGTGGCTCATGGCTCAATCACCCACTGCTAAAGTAAGCATAGAAGGGATGGGGTAGGGGAGGGTGGGGGGGTAGTTCTATGAGAGAGGAAAGCAAAATTGCAACCACAACAACCCACCAGGCTTCAGAGTTGATGGCTATTATAGGGAGGGTGATGGAAGAAAACCGGAAAGGTGAGAGAGGACCGGGCAGGAAGTGGTAAATCAAGGAAAGGTCTGGAGAACCAGTCCAGCCTCTGGAACCCCAGCAGATCCACCAGGAAGAGGAAGAAGGTGACCCACACCTGCAAGGGTGCCATCCCCTGAGGCAGTCTCTGAGGGGAGGTGTCAAAGCCGCCTCTGCCTTGAACCATTGCCCGGTGCTGTGGGTCCTGGGAGCGCCTACAAGGCCCCGCTCCAACCTTCCCTCTCCTATTTTTTTAGTCTTTCATTTTGTGCTTCAGTCCATGTGTGGTTTCTTTGCTTCTAAACTCTGCTATGATGATAGTACAGATCATCGTTCTCTTCCTTTTCATGCGGCTTTTTTAATATCAGTGGCAAATGTTTTGTGAATCCTATTTTCAGTCCCTGCCTCATAGACCATCACTGGTTGTCTATTTTTTTCCAAAGGTGTTCATAACAATTTCTCTGGTGCTCTTCTGCAGTGACACTTTGGCCTCCTCTTCAAGAGGGAGTACCTGTTTCTCTGTTTTCTTGAATTTGGATTGCCTTGTGAGGGGCCCAGTCAACAGGATATAGTGGACGTGATATTGGGGGGCCCCCTGGGCTGGGCCTCAAGAAACCCTGAAGTTTCTATCCCCTTCCCCCACTCCAGCAGGCTGAGAGGGTGGCCCCTTCAGGGGGCGACAGCAGAGGCACCCCATCCTGGAGCCAGTCCTGAGAGCCAGGCATGGGAGTGGGGTCATCTTGGGGCTTCCAGCCCATCCAACCCTCCAGCTGAATAGAGCCCCACAAAGCTGAGAAGCCACCCGGACAACCCACACCACTGTGAGAAATCCAGAATAGCTGTTGTTTTAAATTCACCAGTTTTTGGGTCCTTTGAGGGTACAATAAAGGCTAACCACTCCTAATGTGGAATTGGTGAATTTGACCAATTTCTAATCCCACCCTACTGAACCCTAGGAAGCATTTATCTCTAGTGTTCACTGAGCCCGGGGGTTAATCTGACAATGGCAAATGGGTGACAGAGCAGCGAGAGAAGCCTGTGAGAGGTGAGCTCTCATAGCAGAGACACTTAGAAAATGATTGCTTTGCTGCAAAATGAGAAAACCAACATTCGCAGCTGTTAAACAATACAGGTGGTGTTCAAGAGCATAAGCATTGTCACTGGGCAGACATGAATTTGACTCCCATCTTGTCATTTATTTAGTTAGCTGTGTGACCTCTTAATCTCTCAGTCTGCTTGTCTGATCTGGGGAAGTTTCCTGAGGATGAGACGTCTGAGCTGAGGTCTTAAGAATAAATGGCAATTAACTAGGTAAAGAGGGTATGTTGGGACAAGCAGAGGCTGTTTTAGTCAGGGAGCCAGCAAGTTTGAAGATCCTAAAGCCACAGGGAATACAGGACTCGGGGGAGCTGGAGTACAGAGAGCAAAGATGAGGCTGGTCCCAGGGCAGGAGTCGAGAGGACACAGGAATGTCACAAAGGGTTATGATGAATAGATTTTGGTCTTCACTTACAATGAGAGAAGCCATGAAGAATTCTAAGTAGGGAGGTGACATAAAATAATGGACGCATCTGGGATGGCTGCCTGCATCTTGGTTCTTCAAGAAACAGCAGAATGAGCTCTTAAGGGATGTTGGCCAGGATCTTGGGAGGCTGCATCGTTCTGCTCCAGCACATACTAAGCCCAGAGTAAGAACCTGTTAAACAGATGAATGAATAAATGAGTGATTCTTCAGTGGTAAACTTTCAAGCACCTTGAAGGGATAGCCAGGAAGAATACTGGTAGTGGTGGTGGTGGTAGTGGTGATGGTGGTGGTGGTGACGGTGGTGGTTGCGGCTCTGAGCTTGATTTCTCAAATTATATCAATAAGGGACAGTCGGTATAGCGTATAGTTATAGGACTGGCATGTTAGAGGCAGTCAGAGAAGTGGAGGTATCTTGTGGCCAGAGTCCCCAGAACACTATAGACATATATGGGAACTCTTCTTAAAAAAAAAAAAAAAAAAGTCTGATTTCCTGTAGTCTCCTTATTCTGCAAATCTGATAAGGCACTTAGAAATTCTGAGATGAAAATCATCATGGCGACCCCGTAAGGTGTTGCTTCTCCATCTCTTTTTTTGATGTTCTATTTTCATTCTCCTCCTGGTCCCTTACTCCATCTTCTTAATGGGGATCACTGTCATTTAAAAGATGCCTTTATTGCTTAAAAAATAAAAAGAGTCAAAGTAGCTTGTTTGGGTGCCAATTCTCCTAAACAGAAGTCAATGCTGGAAATGAAAGAAGGGTAAGTTTTCAAACATCTTTTGCATGTTCTGCTTAAAGAAGCCCACTTTTCCTTGCTTCCCAGATGTGATCAAGGGTACAGCAGGGAAACATGCAGATAGACATTATGGGGAGAAACCCACTAAAAATAAACATATCCTATTCTAGTATATATTTTTAAAGATCCATCCATGTAATTCAAGATCAGTCATTTAGAAGCAGCCCCACTCAATGCCACATAGCATTAAAACCCAGCCACTATGAAGTGAGTCATCCTATAAGAGCAGGTTGGACTGAAGGCTATGTCAGAAGACACTTACATTCCTTCTCTGAAATCCATTCCTTTGATAATGAGAGGGGTGAAGAGTTTAAAGTCACCACTTATGATGTTCTGGAATGTTTTCTTAAAAGAGAAAAGACCCTAGGAAAATGCACCCAGGGGTTCAAAGACCTAAGTGTAGGTTCAGGAGTATGAAGAAATTGCCTCTTCTGGGATAACAAGGAGTCGAGCAATATTCCCCTTTACTTGGTAACTTAACCTAAGAGAAAAAAAAAAAGGAGCTTTATTTCAGCATTAGGCATATGGTTGGCATTCACCAAGTGTTTATTAATAATAATGACTTATGGATGCCAAACCCCCTTTAGAGCAAATTGTCCCAGATCCAAATCCCACAACGAGCCAAAGGATTTCAATGTCCTGGCAGGAGGCTTGAAAGGTTTGGAACAATTTATACATAGCGCAACTCCTGCTCACACCACAATGCATTTTCTCCCGCCCACTCCCCACCTCGCCTCCCCACCCCCCGCATCTAATGGGGTGGCCCATTGGAGGCCCTCCATCCCATGTCTCTAGTTAATCCAGGATTGTTGCTTTTTCTCACCTACACCAGGCTTTCTGCCTTTTCTTTACAAGATAAACAAGGTTCTAACTTGGTTCTTCCTCCCAAGAGTGTGAACAAAGACAGCCTTCATGAAAGAGAAAAACGCAGCAGTGGTAGGACCAATGACAAGATGGTAGCTGGCAAGTTGTGTTATTTCCTGGTGTCCATTCACCTCTGCAAGGGCGCTCGGGATCCCCTTGTTCAGCCATTTCTCATTGTTCTTCTCTGAAGTAAACAGAAAATTCACCTGCTTCCAGCCCTGATTATCTTGGTAAGTGTCCAGCACTTTGGGATAATATGGCCACCCATTTTTCCAGGTGTGCAGAGGAACAAACCAAGACCACAGGTTTCTCCACCTTTCTGTCTCTCAAAGATAAATACAAAATGATGAGCACCTGGCTTGGTGAAAATGTGGCATCTTCACTGTAGACAAAACTTGGTCCTGAGTTTGTCTGAGCTCAAATTCCTCCCCACTCTTCCCTACAGCAGCGGCAAGACTCACCTTCTCATCCAACAGGAGTGGTATGAGATTCTTATCATCACTTGCCAGACAATAATGGATTTTGCCAACCTCAGTGCATTTTCTTCCCCAAACACATCTGCCCTCACAAATACATACAGCTAGCTATTCACACGGCCCTGACGATATACCCGTTTGGTTGCCAGCGATCGCCAGAGTGGGAGGGGCTGTGACAGCTTTGTTCATAGGGACAATGGAGAAAGAGAGTTTGTTTTGTTTTGGAATTTACTTTCAATTACAGTGATTTTACTGAGCTCTATTGTGTATTAACACACATGGGAGAAACATATTAGTAACAGCCAAAGAGAAAGGAATTTCATTTTTTACAAATGTGATTTGAGCTCTTTCCAAAAAGAGCATGGTCCCATCTCCTCAATATCAGTCAAAAAAGGTATTTAATACCCTTCATACAGACGGGTCAGGCATTCGGCTGTAACTTCCAGACACAAAAATGAGCAACAGGGATGCAGTCCCGTCCTCACTGAGCCCACCGTCAGCCTGACAGCAGAGAGGGACAAGCAAAACATAAATGAAATGCAGTTTCAGTGTTGTCTTTCTTGATCTGGGCATTGGCTACACAAGTGTGTTCAACTAGTGAAAATTCAATGAACTGTACACTTTTCTCTGGGTGTGTATGCATATGTATGTAAATATATATATCTTCATTAAAGAGCTAAGTAAACCTCTTTAAGAATCTAATGACCAGGGGCGCCTGGGTGGCTCAGTGGGTTGAAGCCTCTGCCTTCGGCTCAGTTCATGATCCCAGGGTCCTGGGATTGAGCCCAGCATCGGGCTCTCTGCTCAGCGGGGAGCCTGCCTCCTCCTCTCTCTCTGCCTGCCTCTCTGCCTAATTGTGATCTCTGTCTGTCAAATAAATAAATAAAATCCTTAAAAAAAAAAAAAAAAGAATCTAATGACTGGGATGCCTGGGTGGCTCAGTGGGTTAAAGCCTCTGCCTTCAGTTCAGGTCATGATCGCTGGGTCCTGGGATCGAGTCCCGTGTTGGGTTCTCTGCTCAGCAGGGAGCCTGCCTCCTCCTCCTCCTCTCTCTCTCTCTCTCTCTCTCTCTCTCTCTGCCTGCCTCTCTGCCTATTTGTGATCTCTGACAAGTAAATAAATAAAAATCTTTAAAATAAAAAAAATAATCTAATGACCACAGCCAACACATGATAGTATACAAGGGAAATAAGCTACTTTTCCATACTCTGAAAATCATTTTTCTCAAACTTCCATCTGGGATAGGACTGGTTGAACCAACAGAAAGGAGAAAATGCACAAGCTGAAGAGCATCACGTGGAAAAACACAAAGGCTGAGATTTCCTGTGTGATGTTTTCAGGTGCTTCAGAAATTCTGGTCAATTAAATGGCCTTAAAAGGAGTGCATCTGGAAGCAAGCCATTCTGGACCATTAGGAATACAAAATAGGGAGGGGGTGCCCAGCGCTGGACAGAGCTCTGCTTACCGAGACAAAGAGTTGGGGTGCATTTGTCTGACGCAGAGCTGGCGTGGACTGATACCAGATGAGCCCAAGCAAGGCGTTGGGAATCCTGCTACGGATCAGGGAAGGATCAGAGCCCCAGGGTTCAGGCAAAGGCCAGAACAGTCTGGTGCTAAGTTCCCAGTGAGTGGCTCAGGAAACAGGCACAACAAAATGTTGTTTGCAGGAGTCCTTTCAGTTTAGGACAGGATCCCGACCAGAGACTTCAGGGTCTGACTGCCCAGGACTAGGGACAGAAGGGAGTAAAACGGGATACAAAGGTCTAAGTCAAGGGGCTGAGGAAGTGAGAGAGAGGGATGGACAGAAAAGAAAACAAGCACTTCAGGAATGGTGATTAACCCAAAACTCACTCTAGGAAGGTTGAGACTTCTAGCCCAAATAGGGTAGCAGGGTGGGATTTACACTCCACCAAAAAAATCTAAAACACTGAGGAAAACATTTGAAGTGACAGTGTTTAGACTGAGAGGTGAGAGGTGAAATATTCAAACAGACTACATGTAAAAATGGCAGTCTGACCATAACCAGTGGCACCTAACCCAGGGGGGTGACTGGCCCTCTGCCACACCCAGCCCAGGAAGTGAGATTCCATCTAAAGCAACCTTTCAGGAAGTCAAACAATGACCCTGTGACAGTTGTCTCCAAATAGCCAGGATCTGATTAACAACTGGCAAATTACCTAATTTTTGCCTCTATCTCCAATTTAGGAACAACTGGAGAAAGGGGAATGTGTATCCCTAAGCAGTCAGACAGTATGTTCCAGTTAGCCCACCTGCAGCTTCCCAAGCCAGCAGCCTCCAAGCCAGGAGCTTGCTTGCTCGCCTTTGGGTGGTCTTCATTTATTTCCACAAAGGGCAACAATGAGGTGAGCTCCGTGACCACGCCAGGTCACAGCCCAAGCCACAGCACAGGGAGGGCACCAGAGTGGAGACCCCCTGGGTCTGACCCAGAGCAGGGCAGGCAGAGCCAGACTCTGGGGAGGAGAGGCTGGCTGGAGGCAATGGAGCAGAATCTTGTAGAGGAAAGAGAGGCACAGAGATCAATCCCGGGGTTATGGGGGTGGGGGCAGGATCAACTAGTGAGCTCCAGGGGGCAACTAGAGCTCAGGGCTCTGGGGATATTTGGGGGTCAGTGTAAAGCATACTTCAGAGGTACCCTGGCCAGAAGGGCAAGGAATCTCCAAAGTTTATCCTTCCTCTCCCCATCTACCAGGGGCTACAAAAAAGCCAGAGCACGAGTCCAAGGTCGGGACATGTGTGAGACACCGACATTGACTACATCACCTTCCCATTCCTGACTTGTCAAAGAGCTATTATTTTTTCTCATGAACTGGCAATGAACTTTATCAAACATGTTTCACACACCTACTGATGTGATTGTGACTTTTTCTCCTTTTCTTCCATTGATGTAGTGAATTACACAGATTCATTTTCCAATGTTAAACCAACCATGCTTCATAGAATAAACCCAACTTGTTTCTGATAGATGATCATTTTTATATCACTGTACATGTCAAAGTGTACGACATTCCAGAAAGTATATATGATGTAAAATATTCACTAACACTATGTAGGGCTTTGCATCTATGCTTATGAGGGTCACTGCTCTGAACTGGTGCGTTCTTGGCCAGGTTTTGTTGTTAGTTATTCTGGACTCATACCGTGAGCTGAGAAGTAGGGCCTTCTTTTTCATTTTCTGGAAAAGTTTATGTATGATTGGTAAGAAGAATCTGCCAGCAAATTCTTCTGGGCCTGGAGATTTGGGGAATGTGTTTAATTACAAATTCGAGTTCTTTACTAAAAATAGTACTATTCTGGTTTTCTACTTCTAGAATCTGCTTTTTGTAAGTTGTGTTATTCAAGTAATTTTATCTAAATTGAAAAATATGTGTAGAGTGAAGGTTGGCACAATATCAAAGATAACCGAATTTATATATTATTGCATATGACCAAGTGAAATGTTGATGGCTGGTGATGTTCGGGAGAATAAAACAATAACGATCCATGTAATTAATAAATTATTGTATACCTACTTGTGAAATTTATTTTCTTATCTTCCTTTCAATGGAGTCATGAGTGGCACTTTCATAATTCAAATTTTTACATAATTTATATTCTGTTGTCACATGTCAGTGAAGCGCTTTCAAATGAAGTGAAGTTTTTTGTCTTTGTAGTTATTACATTGAATTTAATTAATTTGAATTTGGAGAAAATATTCCACCTAAGGAATAGCAAGCAGAATGTCAATAAAAATGTTAAATTAAAAAAATGTTAGGGACGCCTGGGTGGCTCAGTTGGTTAAGCGGCTGCCTTCGGCTCAGATCATGATCCCAGCGTCTTGGGATCGAGTCCCACATCGGGCTCCTTGCTCAGCAGGGACCCTGCTTCTCCCTCTGCCTCTGCCTGTGCTTGCTCTCTCTCTTCCTCTCTCTCTGACAAATAAATTTTAAAAAATGTTAAAAGAATTCTTACATTCAAAAATAACCAGAAATCTGACATATCATGATGCATAGTCATATAATGGGTTATTTGTGGTAAATTATCTTCATCGCAGAAAATCTTAGGAAATATTTTTATTTTATATATAAGTTTAATTTGTTTATAATTATCATTTAAATTTATCCTGTCATTTATATTATGATTCTCACCATCTAGAGCCAGTATTTCAGTTTTCCAAATTTTTAAATTTGGGGTTATGATAAATAAAGTTGAAGGTAGCAGTTATATTGCTCAATATATTTAAATCTCTCTCTCTTTTTTGGCTTTTGTCTATTTACTTTTATATGTCACTCTCTTCTAATGTGTTTTTCTTCCCTCAGTTTTGAAATCTTTTCCTTTTTTTCTTATTTTTTATTTCTTTTAAATAATTCCAGTATAGTTAACATACAGCGTTACATTAGTTTCAGGTGTACCATATAGAGATTCAACACTTCCATACATCGCCCAGTGCTCATCACAACAAGCACCCTCCTTTATCCCACCTCCCTGCTGGTAACCATTAGTTTGTTTTCTATAGTTAAGAGTCTTTTTGTGATTCCTGGGTGGCTCAGTCAGTTAAGCTGCTGCCTTGGGCTCAGGTCATGATCCCAGGATCCTGGGATCGAGTTCTACATCAGGCTCCTTGCTCAGCGGGGAGCCTGTTTGTCCCTCTGCCTCTGCCTGCCACCTTGCCTACTTGTGCTCGCTCTCTCGCTCTCTCTCTCTGACAAATAAATACATAAATAAAATCTTTTTAAAAAAAGAGTCTTTTTGTCTCTCTCTCCTTTTTTATTTCTTTTGCTCTTTTGTTTTATTTCTTAAATTCCACCTATGGGTGAAATCATATGGTATTTGTCTTTCTCTGACTGGTTTATTTTGCTTAACACTTTACTCTCTAGCTCCATCCATGTTGTTGCAAATGGACAGACTTTATTCTTTTTAATGGCTGAATAATATTCCTGCACCACCTCTTCTTTATCCATTCATCAGTTGATGGACACTTGGGTTGCTTCCATATCTTGGCTATTGTAAATAATGCTTCTATAAACACAGGGGAGCATGCTTCCCTTTGAATTAGTGTTTTCATATTATTGGAGTAAATGCCCAGTAGGGTGATTACCAGATCATAAGGTAGTTCCATTTTTAACTTTTTGAGGAACCTCCAAGAGGCTGTACCAGTTTGCATTCCCACCAACAGTTCGTGAAGGTTCCTCTTTCTCTGCATCCTTGCCAATACCTGTTGTTTCCTGTGTTGTTGATTTTAGCCATTCTGAAATGTGTGAGATGATGTCACCATATAGTTTTGATTTCCATTTCCCTGATGATGAGTGATGTTGAGCATCATTTCATGTGGCTTTTGGCCATCTGGATGTCTCCCTTTTATTAAGATTACATTTTGCTGTGTCTTTAATGGCCAAAAACTAGTCTCTATATAGAAATGAATTGGGGGTGGGGTGGTGCCTGGGTGGCTCAGTCATTAGGCTTTTGCCTTTAGCTCAGGTCATGATTCCAGGGTGCTGGGATCGAGCCCTGCATCAGGCTCCCTATTCAGCAAGAAGCCTGCTTCTCCCTCTTCCTCTGCCTGCTGCTCCCCCTACTTGTGCTCTCTCTTTCCATCAAATAAATAAATAAAATCTTAAAAAAAAAAACACAAAATGTTTTAACTGTAGTAACAATATGTTTAGTTTGAACCTAACACACTAAGGTATATTTTTTCCCTTCATTTAAAGGATTTTGGTATAAAATGAAACCTCAAAATTTCCGCCATATCAACCAAAGAAAGACTGTAAATTTTGTTGCATTAGAGTTTCTGGAAACATCCTCACACCATCACATGCATATGATGTCCATTTTCCAGGATCATTATTTAATAAACATAACTCAGATTTCATTTTTCTATTAGAATTTGCCAACTTTATCCCTAAAGGACAGGTCAGAGTTGTAATTAGTGCATTAAGGTTGACTTTTTTCTGTATTTTCAAAATCAGTAATTAAATCTTCACTTAGTGAAGATTATGAAATTTTAGGGATTTCATATGACTTTATCAACTTATAAATTTGATGAAGATAATTTGCTGTTAATATTTTTCTTTTAATAAGGGTTAAGTATAGGGACGCCCAGGTGGCTCAGTTGATTAGGAGGCTGCCTTCGGCTCAGGTCATGGTCCCAGCGTCCTGAGATCGAGTCCCACATCTGGCTCCTTGCTCGGCAGGGAGCCTGCTTCTCCCTCTGCCTCTGCCTGCCACTCTGTCTGCCTGTGCTCGCTCGCTCTCTCTCCCTCTCTCTCTGACAAATAAATAAATAAAATCTTTTTAAAAAATAATAAGGGTTAAGTATTTATAAATAAAATGTTTTGTTTCCATTTTATGTTACCTTTAACAGAAATCTGCTAATTTAAATTTTTTCCAGTTTTTAAACATTTAAGAAGACCAGAGTTTGGAAAACATCTTTTATTCTTTTCCTACTTCTTCTTTTTGAGGCTCTACTTTTGCATTTTTTCCCCCATTTTGACCTCTATTTGTACTTCTTTTCTTTTAGGTAACATAAAGTGCTAAAACATAATTGTTCTAAGTATGGGTGTTTTTTTCCTCAATCTATGCATATACATAAATTAAGGTAAATGAAAAACGAAACATCTAAAATTATTGCAAAATTAATTTATTTCTAAGGTATTCAAAATTATCCATTAAAATCCAAAAGCAAAATTCAAAAATTGAATTCACTACACTTAATAAATATTAACATTCTTGGGTGCCTGGGTGGCTCAGTGGGTCAAAGCCTCTGCCTTCGGCTCAGGTCGTGATCCCAGAGTCCTGGGATCGAGCCCCACATTGGGTTTTCTGCTCGGCGGGGAGCCTGCTTCCTCCTCTCTCTCTGCCTGCCTCTCTGTCTCTCTGGCTGTCAAATAAATAAGTAAAATCTTTTAAAAATATATTAACATTCTAAATAAAAAGACATTGTTTTTATTTTATGAAATTTAAGTAAATGTTATAAAATAATTTTATGAATCTAGCATTTAGCATTATCAACTTGCTAGCTTTATGTTTAAATCAACACATCTACAAATTTAAGAGTAATATCAATATTTTTTTACATTACAGAATGTTCCTTAGTTTTTATGTCCAACCTCTGGAACTACAAATTAGGAACCAAGAGAGTCAAACCAAAATAAATGACACTCCATACTACTGGGTCATGCTACCTCATTATGTGAGTATCTATTGCCCTGTCCTCCTTGAGAGGAAGGGTATGACAAGCTAATTCATTTTTATTTTCTCTTACCTACATTCTTCCACTGCTGAAATCCTTCCCAGCCCTCCAAAAGCAATGTCCTTCTCCAAGGTCATCAGTAGCACACCCACAAGCCTTTATGACATTTTGAAATAATTGCCTTTTATGTCAAGGGCATAGCACAAAAGATGTGGGCAAGTTATATTCCTGAGGACTGAACAGAACTAGTCATGAGTGAAAGCTTGGGTTACTAATTTCACTTTTGTGCATTTCTGAAACACAAGGGCCTCAATGCTGTGGGTATCCAGGAAAGAGAATCTCTTGCAAGGACCAAGGGTTATACTGATCATGAAAATACTACTTAGTGATACAGTCTTGAGATAGGGTACCAAACACAGGATCAAAGTGAGAAATAGCTCAACACTTGCAGTTGGAGTTTTTGATATATTTCAACCCAATATATCAAACTTGATCTTAATCAATAAAATGCACATTATTTTTGAGCACACATGGAACATTTACCAAAATAATTCATAACATAGGCTACAATATTCTATATTATCTAGATTCCATTTCCTGAAAGTAATGTAATGAAAATAGAAATCAGCAATGACAAGGTAGCTAACACAATCTTGTATGACTAAAAACTAAATTCAAAAAGTTACTAGGTAATCCAGGTTAAAAGGGAAACTCTGAGAGTCATAAAATATTCAAAATCTGTGGGATCAACTTAGACATTACTAATTATGAATACATATATCTAAAACAAAGAAAAAATCAAAATAAATGAGCTAAAGATTCAATTCAAGATACTATAAAAAAAATAACAGTGCAGCCAAAGAAAACTTAATGAAGAAAATATAAAACCAAAAATTTATAAAACCAAAAACAACAACAAATAATGAGATAAAGCCAATTCATTGAAAAGCTAGTAATTCAAATCTCTGGAAAAATATGATCATGAGGAAAAGAAAAAGCACACAAATAAACCAAATTAAAAATGGCTATGGAGAAATAACCCTTGATATAACATACATTTTTAAAATTATGGTAAAATATTATAAGCAAACATATTCCAATACATTTGAAAACCTAGATAAAATGAATTTCTAGAAAAATACAAGTGGGAACATAGAAATCCCAAGTAAACTAATAGCCATTAAATTAACTAAAATGGTAAACAAAACCCTGTTTAACTTTAACTAGATAAATAAAATTCAACAAGTGCCTGATGTTGGCTTTACAAATAAAGTCTACCAAACTTTCAAGGAGTTGACAGGACCCATGCAAACCTGAAAGATGTTGCTCCTGAAAATAGGAAATTAATTTTACAAAGTTAGCATCTTGATATCACAACCCAACAAGGACCCCAAAATAAAGGAAAATAGAGGCTAACTTCATTTATGAACCCAGATGCAATAATCACAAATGAAACATTATAATGTAACAGTTCAAATTGCACATAATTACTGAGTTCCAGGCAGATTGAATGAGAAAAGGCATACAACTAGGTGTATCTTACTCCGAGGAAAAATAGAAAATATGATGAATTCCAGAGAAAAAGAATGATTTATTTACAAAGCCAAAAGAGTCAGAATTGCAACAGAGATTTTCTTTTATAGCATCAGGATGCTAGAAAATGGCAGAATGATATCTATAAACTAAGAAGAATTAAGCATTATAGTTGATGGATTCTGTATTCCAAACATCTTGTTCATTTGTCCAGTTGAAAGAAAAAATATTTGCAAATACCCAAAGATTCAGAGACTATACAACCTGTATATACCTATTAGGAAAATAATCTTTAAAGAGCTCTAAACAAAGGACATGTGAATTAGAAAGTGAAAGGAAAGGTGAAAAGGAGAAGAAAAGTGACAAGCAATGAAATCTGAAATAAGTGACTAGCTAGATAGATAATCTAACAAAGATAAACTTCCTAAGGATAAGCCATATAAATTCAACATAAGTATACTTAAAACAGAGGACAACTGCAAGTGAGTTTTGATACATTGAGTGGAATATAATATCTCAGCAAAACCTAGATGTTGGAAAGGATAAAGAAGGAAGAAAAGAAGTGATAAAAGACCAAATATCTCATCTGGGGATGAGTAAGGAACTGAGAGAGAAGAGTGGGGCCTTGAAAGTATTGTAAAGATTACAAACACCAAGGAGGACAAAATAACCATTAGCAGAAGGAAAAAGGGGCAGTAAATGAAACCTGATCATACAAACAAAAATGAGAAAAAGAGAAAGTAATCAGATAAGAGAAATAATATTCAGAAATTAATATATAAGAAATAAAAATTATTATGATAAACACAAAGAAGGGTAAGTTTTCCTACTGCAAACCATTTCCAGATTGTACTAAAACAACAAAGCCCAAGTAAATGCTGAAAATTAGAAAATCACTTCCAGTAACAAGAGGGATTTAAAATAAAGAGATAAACATGGAAGTATGCAAATTCAAAGAAAGTGAAAGCAGTGGTGGCACTATTTATAGGCTCTTGAACAACTTTATAAGAGCTGTTTTAAAGTCCCTGTTTGCTAATTTCATGTTAGTTTATTCTGGAGTCAGTATTTATTGACTTTTTTTCTTGACTAGGGTCACATGTATTGTTTCTTTGTATGTCTAGTAAATTTTTATTGTATAATGAATATTGTGAATAATACATGTAGAGACTCTGGATTTAGTTACATTCCTCTGAGAAGTGTCAAGTTTTGTTCTAGCAGGTCTCCAAATGGCCTCTCCTGTGGAGTCCATCAGGCAAAATTTCTTTGTTCTTTTAGCTCTTTTTTGTTTTTTGTTTTTGTTTGTTTGTTTGTTTGTTTGTTTTCCCAGGCCTCTTGAAGTCTCCCATGCATACTCTTGATTCAATAGTTAGAGGAGTTTATTATTCATGAAGAGTTTATATGCAGAGTTATGGGCTCACTCTCTCTACAGTTTCTTTCCTTCTAGTATCCTCCTAATCTTCTAGTTATCTTGTCAGATGATTTCTGACTCCTTAAACTTGAACAAGATTATTTATACTTGCAGTTAAAATTGAAGAGTGCCATCAGGCATGTAAATTTCACTATGGTAGGCAGAGTTCAGAGATAGTTTCCAAGATTCCTGCTCCTGGTGCAAATGCCTTGGAAAGTCTCCACCCCTGGCTATGGGGGAGAATTGTGAATAGGACTGGGATTTTACTCTTGTGATTAGATTAATTTTGCGGGAAAGGTGAAGGGATTTTTCAGACAAAATTAAGGTTTCCAAGCAGTTGATATGGAATTCACCAAAGGGAAGATTATCCTAGGTGGGCCTGACCTAATGGGGTGAGCCCTTGCAAGAAGTTGGAGAGACAAGAGCAGCAGACACTGTCCTATTGGCCTTGAAGAAGCCATCTCTATGTAGTGGGTAGGACCATGTGGCAGGGCACAGTGGGTGGCCTCTAGGACCCGAGTGCACTTCAGTCCCACAGCAGCAGGCAACTGACTTCTGCCAACAACCTGTGAGCAGCAAGAAGACCCCAGGCCTTAGACAAGATTGCAACCCTGGCTGTCACCTTGACTGTAGTCTGGTAAGACCCTGAACAGAAGATCCAGCTACAATGTCCACAGAGGTCTCACCTATATAAACTATAAGAAAATGTATCTGTATTTTTTTAAGGCACTAAATTTGTGATGATTTTATTGTGCAGCAATAGAAAACTTCTAGAAAACTGAACCCAGTTCAGTTCTCATCCTTCAAGGTCCACTTTCCTTTAGTTTCTGCTTGCTCTTGGTAGCTCTCCAGTGGATTCTGGTTGTGACATTTTTGTTGGGGGGAGGCATTTTGTGCAGATTTTATAGATGCAAATCTGACATGTTCATCAAGCCAAACTTCTATTCATTACTAGAAGACAAAACTCTCTAACTTGCCATGAGTTCATATTTACCTGGGCTCTAGAATGAGCCTTTCTCTCCTTCTCTTCAAAGAAAAAAAAGTCCTTACTGAAAAATAAGGTAAAACTAAGTATTTGTTTTTAGACTCATTGACCTCGCTTGTGTTGAGAATTAGTGCTCCAAGAGACACTGTTCAGAAAAGAACAGAGACAGTCCCAGAGAACTAGATCCGCATCCCAATTCTGCCTGAACGCTGCCCCTGGAAATCTGATTTTGCTCCTAAGAGAATAAATAGTTCACACTGGTGAGAGTTGCAATCCACTCTTCTGAGACTTCCCTTCTTAACGTCTTTCTCCTACTTCCTATAAACCCTTCCCTGAGAACCACTTAGCAGGATGTCAAGCAGAGTGTTCTAGAAATGACAGTGGCTTGGTTTGTGAAGCACTGAGGAAACTTGGTTTCCTGACAACGTGTTAGGAATAAATAGGTCAAATGTAATTTTTATTTGTGATATCTTATTGTTTTGCAGACAAGAAATCCTTTTCCCGTGTTTTATTTTTTAAGATTTTATTTATTTATTTGACACAGAGAGAGAGAGATCACAAGTAGGCAGAGAAGCAGGCAGAGAGAGAGGAGGAAACAGGCTCTCCGCTGAGCAGAGAGCCCGATGCGAGGCTCGATCCCAGGACCCAGACCATGACCTAAGCCGAAGGCAGAGGCTTAACCCACTGAGCCACCCAGGCACCCCGTTTTCCTATGCTTTAACTGGTTAAAGGAACAAATAAGACTATTGCACACAGATCGGCCCTAAGGGGTTTTATAGGCATATATATGCACCAGATGGTAAGACACTGGAGCAAATGCACAGCAGGAAGAAAGTCCATACGAAGCAGGCAGAAGATTCTAGAAGATTTGTCAGTGTTTGGCTCCATGTTATTATCTGTGTGCAGTAGTAACCCTCCCTGGCATCTGCTAGGGAACTTCTCCCTCAACCTCTTCCCATCGTGCACCATTTAATGAGTTTTCAAAGGGAAAATGACTTCCATTTCGGCATGTGGAGCATTTGTTTATAACTGGGTTTGCAAAAAAGAATCTGGAATTATTTATTGCTAATTTGCACATTACTGCATAACAGATGGTCTGCAAAAGTGGTTAGATTTCAAATGCTTAATGTGAAAGGAGTCTCATGTTTTGTAAAAAGTTCAAGGGACACCAAACTGCCAAGGCCAGGCAAAGACCTTGAAGATCACAACAGACCGCTCTTTGCAAACTGGGAGATCCTCTCTCCGGGAAGAGGAGGGACTAAGCCCTTGCTCTTTGCTGTGGGTGGGATGGCTTGCATGGGGTCTCCTGGTGGCAGGTAAGAAGGACAAGAACGGCGAGGCCCTCGGGCTGTAACTCATCACTGTGTTTCTCCAAAACAAAGGAGTTAAAATAATAATAGCCGCTATATTTTAATTCTATGGGTGTGCCCACACTGCACCTCATGTCCTAACACACACACACACACACACACACACACACACTCACACAAGATGGGAAGATAGGGGGAGAAAAGGCAGAGGGGGAAGAGGAGGGAGTGGGAGAGAAGAGAACAAAACAAAACAAAGCAGAATGGGACAGGCAGACCCTGTTTTGTTTTCCTTCAATAGCTGCCTGAGCTCTCTCTGTGGATGTGTTATTTCCAACAACTTTTATGTGGAGATGTTGTTTGAAAGGCTGCATGCCTTTGATTCTTAGGGACAGCAGTGTTCACTCAGGAAGCCCCAAATCTGTGCAGGGTCATCTGCCTTCTCCCCTGGGAAGAAGTAAGAGGGCATGTTGATTCCAGGCCACAGGCCATTTGCACCTATGGCCCTGGAGCATGAGGCTCTGAGAAGGGGTTACTGGGTAGGTTAGAGACCAACTGGAGGAGGTGCCTCAACCCTAACGGAGTACTCAGAAGATAGAGGACAAGTGCTGCTGAGTGCACCTCTGTTGGCCTAGGACAAGGTCAAAAACCCCTTTCTTTTTCCAGTTAGGAGTGTATTCTCCCCCTCAGCAGCCCCAGGGAGTAGGCAGTGCTGTTTTCCTCCTCCTTCTGCTTCCTCAGCAGGCTCTCAGAGGGACATGAGGGGCGGTGGAAGATGGGGAGGACCAGTGAGGGGGACTCGGGAAGGGCTGGGCTCATTTTCTGTCCTCAGAGTGAGGCTACCAGAGTTGACTCCCTGAACTAGGAACTCTTAAAGGGCTTAGCAGTTAACTAGTAGGCTGGATTTTTCTCTTTTCAGAAGAGAGACAGAGGCAATCCTGACTTAAGAGGCTAAAAATATCAACAGCTGCCAAGAAGCCCACTGAGGCTTGTTTTTAGGTTAAATCATTTCAGATACCTAAGGGAAAAGAACTTGAGGTGGTTACAAATGTCCTTCTAAGGCTGTTCAGGAGATCTACTTTTGAGAAGGACTATGTATGAAAATGGGTCCTGTTGAAACTGGACGGAATTTGAGGCTCAGTCTGACCTTTGTAACTCCTGTGCCCCCCAGAAGATACCAGTTCTTTAGTAACAACTAACCGACTTCCATTGGTTGAGTATTAGGTCTAATAGGCTTTCTTATCCACTGTTTTATTGTACTTATATCATTTCATCTTTTAAAAAATTTTTTTCCAGAGCACATTTATAAAATTATTACCAAATGGAAAAGAGTCGAAAAGAACCAGCATATCAATAGGGGAATGCTGGAAGTTTCTTCCAGATCTATTTCCAGAAAGAAAAACAGAAAAAGAAAAGCAGTATAGGAAAGACAGAGGGCAGGAGGGAGGGAGAGAAAGAAGGAAGGAAGAAGGGAGAAAGAGAGAGAGAAGGAAAGAAACTCCTTATGAAGTGTTCCGGGAGTTTGTTTATTAAATAGAAAGGATAAGTTGTTCTAGTCTGCATCAGCCATGAGATGAAGAGAGATGGCTAGTTTTATTCCCATTTTGCTGATTGAGGCAAGAGAAACACAGCAGAAAAATGACGCGCAAAGATCCTTAGAGACACAGCTGCGCTACAGTGCAGTCCTGCAGACCTGGAGCTGCTTCTACTCTTTGGGGAAGTGGCCCCAGGCAAAATGACCTGAGAAGGTTAGAAAAAGCAGGTGAAGTCATCTCAGAAGGGGGTTCACCAGGGAAAGGGCGTCTTGGAACCCAGCCTTGAGCAAGGCTCTGTGTCTGGAAATGTGAAGAAAGCTAGTCACTACTTGACAAAGCATTGGCGTTGGGGCTATGGTTCCAGATGCACTGAAAAGGCAGTGACATGCCAAGGAGACTTCTAGCTGGGGATTGGTTCTGTCATGGCCAATACTGTGGTTTGAATCTAGTGGCTGTCCAAGACAGGCAGAGCCGGAGAGAGATCTCTGCCTCAACACCATGCAGCTCGCTGATGTTTCATGTTCTCAGCTTCTTCGCCCTCCTTTGCCTCTCCCTGATGCTGTGCTTAGCAGCTCTGGACTTGGGTGGGTGCATGGTAGGTCCCATCTCACCTACCCCCCCAACTCCGGCTAGGACAACCAGAGCAACCCCACATTGCCCCTCACTGACCTACTGTCTGTTTTCTGTACCTATCACGTCCCCCTCCAACAGCAGCAGGGCTGGCTTCCCACAATTCCTCCTCAGGCAACACTGTGGCCAGTGCCACTGGGGTGGGGACAGCCAGTCCTCTTTCCGCACCCCCACCCCACTCCAGGGTGGGACTCGTGCAGATTCGCCCCTAGTAAGGGTTACCTCAGCCCAGACCCTGTTTCTATCCACATGCACAGGAAGGAGGTTAAAGTGAGATTGGTTTATTTTGTCCCTCATTATCAACTCTGGTAAACAAAAAAAGGCTTGACTTGGCATCGAAGGAATTTAAACTATTAGCTCAAATGGAGGTTTGGGGATTATCTGTGGATTTCCTTTATTTGTTCTCTTTCCTCTTTTGCCACGGCTAATCCAAATTTGATGGGAAGTGAGGCATCAGCTCTTCCAGAAACCTCATAGGATCCTTTGTGATGTGGGCTCCCCGCCTGCTTGCGGGTTTATTTTTGTCACTTCTTGCCTTCGCATCTCCAGCCTGTGACCCTGCGTCACCGCACGTTATGCTCTAGTGTTTCCTGAAGCTGGCACCTCCAGCCTCGGGGTTTGGGGTTCGGCTCCTGGGCCTCCCAGAGCGAGATGTGGGCACAACCCTGTTTCCAGGTCGGTGCCCTTTTGTGTCTGGGCAAGCTCCTGGGATAAAGCCTGTCCTTTCTACAGACCTCTGTTCCTCACCCACACACATTTCTGTTGGCCCTTGAGGAAGAAAAAGTGATCCCAGCATTCATGTCGCCTCACCGGGACGGAGGCCCGTGGTCTTGCTGGGATGGAGGCCTGTCGTCTGCGGAGGGGGACTTGTCCCTGGGGCACTTCACTACACCATGCCCCAGAGGACCACAAAATCTTTACAACTCCATTTGAAAAACCACCACAACCTTAGCAAAGTGTTTGCACAGAGGCCAAAGATAAAGCCCACCGACATATTTTTCTTAAACTGCTAAAATCCTGCTGGTTGGTCTGACTTTTCTGATGTGATTCCCACGAGGCTTTGATCAATATCAAATATCAAATCATTTACGGAAAAGACTTTTCCCTTTGGAATGGGTCTTATAGTCCTTTAAGCTCCATCTAGACCTACTATTATTTATGATATTTGAATTTTTCTTTAAATCACCAGGAAGTTAAAGGCAAGTTTTAAATTAAAAAAAAAAAAAAGGCATTCTATTAGAAATTAAAAAGTTAGGTCTGTTTCTTCAAGAATAAGATTATATGCCTCCACTAATTCCATGGTATATTTGAGGGCTGATTTAATTGAGTTAGCCAAAAAAAGAGATAAAAAGGCATTATTCGTCTCCCAACCAATGAAAATCAATTG
This sequence comes from Mellivora capensis, assembly GCA_004024625.1. Lineage (NCBI taxonomy): Eukaryota > Metazoa > Chordata > Mammalia > Carnivora > Mustelidae > Mellivora > Mellivora capensis. The sequence goes on along the minus strand of PISX010002933.1, from coordinate 111,324 downwards.
TGGATAAAATAAGCCAGATGATCAGTTAAACTCTGCAGTTCTCTGCTTCAGGTGTGGGGGAGCAAAGGCAACAGAACCTGTGGTGTGTGTCTCACCCGTGCTAGGAAGGATCTAGACTCAAGGTACTGAGCTCCAGGCAACTTAAAAAAAAAATATCTGGGGCTTTCAAATTCTAAAAATGAAAGTTCCGTTTCACAACTGATTTTGAAACCAACTCTTCAGAACTTAAAAAAAAAAGTTAAATAAAGTGGTGAGATTTTTCATTCTAGTCCTGAATTTGTCTTCAGACATCTGTGATTGAAGATCCCATTCAAGAATTTAGAACAGGTGCAGCCTCCAGAATGTGTCTGTGACTATACCCGAGACACAGACAAATACAGGCACGTCTCCCCACTTCACTTCGCAAGTGAATAAATGCACTTTACTTGATCTCTGAATACATAGCTTTTCTTTACTTTTAGAACAATATTAAGTGACGTTATATGAGAAATAATTTAGGTAACAGTAAAGACTCTAGCAGCCAGTAAAGAATTTGCAATGAAATGTCATCATAGATGCCTAGGTGGCTCAGTCAGTTAAGTATCTGCCTTCAGCTCAGGTCATGACTTCAGGGTCCTGGGATCGAGCCCCACATTGGGCTCCTTGCTCAGCAGGGAGCCAGCTTCTCCCTTTCCCTCTGCTGCTCCCCCTGCTTGTGCTCTCTCTCTCTGTCAAATAAATAAATAAATAAATAAATCTTTAAAAAAAAAAAAAAAGAAATGTCATCATAACACGTGACTTATTCCAGCTTATGGAACTCGTCTCTACCGTGTTGAGACAGTTCTTTACCTGCGGGCTGTGCATGGCTTTGCAACACCTTTGCTAACTCCCACTCTTTCCGCTGAGGCCATCTGGAGTTCTTTAAAGAAGGACCATGTATGGATTTTAAATGCTGGCCTAATACAGTTTGCCAACCTGGCACGTAAACATTTTGAGGACTTTGCTTAGGCTGCACTTTGCACTGATCGCCAATAGCAATTAGACAGGAGTGGCTTCACCTCACAGTTGGGTTCCAATCTCTTGATACAAGACCCCAAGGAAGGACCCAGAACATTTTCTGTAACTTGCAGAAACAAATGAATTCACTGCTTATTATATCCTGCCTCCTCACCCACAAATACCAGGACATCGGACCATTGAATTCAGCAGTAGGAAAATAAGTGCGCTGCTCCAGGGAATGGGCACTGGACCACAGAGTGGAAGAGGAAATCCAGCTCACTGCTGTTTCTCTGAATGGAAAATCAGAATTGGCATCAAGATTTCAGCCAGCATGAGCAGTTGTTTGGAGCTGAGTCTAATTCCTAGATACCATCAACCCTAGTTTCATATAACGCTACCCCGATTTTAACCACCCTTCAATTTGGCAGAAAGTAAAAAAGGACTGAATTCTCAATGATGTTAAACTGGAACATAACTTGGCTAGAAAAGGAAGATGGGGGTGCCTGGGTGGCTCAGTGGGTTGAGCCTCTGCCTTCGGTTCAGGTCATGATCCCAGGGTCCTGGGATCGAGCCCCGCGTCGGGCTCTCTGCTCAGCAGAGAGCCTGCTTCCCCCTCTCTCTCTGTGCCTGCCTCTCTGCCCACTTATGACCTCTCTCTCTGTGTCAAACAAATATATAAAATCTTAAAAAAAAAAAAAGGAAAGGAAGATGGTTATTAGGAATTTTAGGGACAGAAATATCTAGAGCTCCCATCTTAAGCTTCTTTCAAACATGGGCCTCAGAATCAGCCACTAGCCATCACAGACTTGGAGAATCTCAGAGTGAACGAGAACATAAAGGTAATTTCTTCTCACATAAAACTGTTGTCAAAACGTTTGCATTGCCTCTGGAAGGCAAATTCCAACAGACACTTTTGGGTCCTTACTTTTTAACACCATCTATAGTATTTGACATGCTTGGACATCCTTAATTTGACATTCTGACTTCCCCTGATTCCCTCCCAGCTCATGTTTTGAGTCCTATTCCTCCGTGCTCCCAGATCTCCAGCCCCCTTCACAGGCTCCCCTGCCCGTGTCCACATCATGAATGTTAGAATTCATTATGGTCTCATTCACAGCCTTCTTTCCTCACATCCTCTGATCTTCCCAGTGATTTCATTTAACTCCCAGTTTTCCTCCACCACCTGAAAGCTTGTTACTCTTTCTGGCCTTGACATGCTTTACCCAGTGCTTACTGGATGCTGGTTCCTGGAAGTCTCCAAAGCACTTCAAATCAAACACATCAGAAACAGAATACACCTTTTTCCTCCACAAATGGCTTCCCATTCATTTTCCCTCTTAGGGATACCATCACTGCCGTCAGCCATTGTCTTAAGCCCAACCTGGGAGTTTTCTCTCCCCTTAGGCCTCATCATCCAACTGTCATCATCATCATCTGTCAAGTGTTTTTCCCTAAGTGGCCATAAAATCGACTTCCCTTTCTCCAGCTCCACTGTCTTGGTTTAAAATGGTTGTCCTTCCTCTGATCGATGATTCAAGTCATTTCCTAACTTGATCTCCCTGCCTTGATGGTTTCTTTCAAACCATCACGACTCCACTGCCCAACTAAACTTTCTAAGACGCAAGTAAGTCCGCATTAACCCAGCGCATTAAGCCTTCCAATAACTCTCCAGGACATTTATGGTCATTTCTGAGGGTAAGACCTTTCCTTATCTGGCCCCATCTCACCTGCCCAAACTTGACACCTTGACCAGCATGTGGAGAATATTCCACCAGCAATCAGAGCTGTTTCATGGCACCTGTCATGCTTCCTTTCCGTATGGCTAGCACTATTCTACAGATGGTGGGGCATGGGCGTGAACTGCCCAGGAGAACGATGTAGCTGCCACAACCCGAAGAGAAAAGAGATCCAACAGAAAAGGTAAAAATGCATTTCACTATTACTGTATTTGTTGAGATGAAATCATACCTGTTTATGACTAATCCTACATCCTTGAAAGACAAGAGGAGAAATGCATGACCTCTTCTACTGCATGTTGGTTGCAAGCAGTAGTTTTAAACTGTCTTTGCGTTTTGCTTGCAGTAGGTTAAGAAAGAGTCAGTAATGCTGTAGAACCTGCTTGTAAAAAGGGGTGGCTGCAGATTTTAAAAAGTTGCATGTATCAGCATTGAAAGCATTTGGATAATGAAATGATGGGAGCGGCAGAGCACCTGCAGGGGACACTGGGCCCCTAGCAGGGATGCGGCTGGGCTGGTGGACAGCCCCATGCTGGAAACAGAGGACCGGCTCCCTAATCACATGCAGTCTGGTAAATGTCTCCCAGACACTGAGCGCTGTTGTAATTGGAGCTGCTAACCCTCCGTGGGTATAATGTAATTTTTGCTTATCTACATGTGGGCCTTTAGAGTCTTTAAAATGCTTGCACAACTATGATTACAAGCACCTGTGCTACAGAGAAAGGAACCAAGTCTCAGATATTAAAACTCACAAGGCCGACACATGGGGAAAGGGAGACCAGGGTTTCAGAATCCGACACATATATGACATGCATCGGTGTCTACTTGCACTGTCACGTGGGAGAGAAGAATCTAGAAAATGAACAGTTTGGCGGAGGGTTCTGCCTTGTTAGTGGGAAGTCATGAGCTGAGGGGAGGATGATCCTCAAGTCTGCTGGTCGGGGCCCTGGTGGCACAGGGACGGGCAGGGCGGGAGTGGCCTGGAGAAGACAAGCCCTCTCTCCAGATGGAGAACCCTTTGGACAAGCCAGGTGGAGATGCTAGTGTTTGTGTTCCCACGGGAAGGCTGCGGGGGGCATGTCAACCAGGGACAAGAAGGGCACCTGGCTAGTCTCAGGGGTGAAACTCTGGCAATGGGGCATGACAGCACATGCAACGATTGCTTTGGATCTGCGTCTCTGATGTCATCTCGTTATCAAGGGATGACATGAGACCCCGGCACACATTCGAACTTCATAGAGGCCCACGGGAAGGACTGTCTCCTACGAGGACTTTCCACTCGTGACTGGAAACAGTCCATGCTGGATCTTTTAATCTTGTCCTGACCACTTATTTTCCGGTTTGTACTGGTGGGAAAGCCTAAGGCAGAGTGCGAGTCAGAGGGAGCTGGTGGCAGGTAAAGGCTTCACGGGACAGCCAGAACCGAAGGGAACCATCTCTTCCCAGGAGAGTGAGGGGTGCACGTTGGTAGCTAAGGTGCTGGTTCTGGAGCCAGGCATCCGGTATTTGAATTTTGCCTTCCCTTATGGAGTAAATTTGAAAAAGTTGCTTAGCCTCTCTGAACCTCAGTCTCCCCCTCTGCAGTGTGGAGGTAGTAATAGCGCTGTGTACCTGCCTTACCTGTGTGTGTTATCTTTCATCCTGGGCCATTACTTCGCTAAAGTCTGTCTTCCGCACCTACACACACATGCACATACACGCATGCAGGCATGCAACGCACACACAGGCACTGCACACACATGTACACAAGAACGTGCGTACACAAACAGCGCACAAGCAGAGTCAATCTGCTGGATCTCAAGAGAATGGCAGAGAAAGAGTCAGGAGTTGGGCATGCCTGTCTAACACATTCCAAAGTGAGTTGGACATTTTATTGATGTTTATCTGTTTTTATGTAGGGAGGTATTCAGCGGCAGTAATAAAGGCAAGGGACCTAAGAAACATCCACACTCCTCCACAAAGACTTTTTGGCTTCCCAGCCATTTGCAGAATTTTATAGGCTTGAATCTGAGCCCTGGCGTTCATATCAGGGGTAGGCGAGCTCTGGCCCACTGCCCATTTTTGTACAGCTTGTGAGCTAAGAATGGTTTTTTACCAGGGTTGGAAAACAACAACAACAAAAGAATATTGTTTGTGACATTTGAAATTTACATGAATTTCAGTTTTGCGTTCATAACTACGTGTGTGTTGGTGTGCCCTTGTGCTCTGGGGTGTTGTCTTTGGATCGCTCTCAGGACACACCAGCAGAGCTGGGTTGTAACAGAAGCTGCCCTATGCCTGCAAAGCCTAACCTGGTTACCAGCTGCCCACAGGTCTGCCAGCCCCCGATAACTTAACTTAGCATAGTTAAGTTACTTGATCTCTCCAGGTCTCAGTTTTCCCATCTGTAGAGTGGGGAAGATGATTCCCAGCTCACAGGACCATGGATGGAAGGGATGAAACTATAACATAGTCACTAATGCACAGTAGCCATGAGATGAATCTGGGTCTTTCCTCCCACCTCCTCCATTGAAGACATGATGTCACATCCCTCTATTGGGACAGGACAAGCCAGTCTCTCCCCCGCCATCCCCCCCAACCTCTGCTGCAAAGGGCAGGCTGACTGCACTGTTATGATTATGTTTACATTCTGCTGTCTTCTGGCTGCCCAAAGGCGGAGGCAGGCCAACGTGTTTATAATTGTGAGGGGGGCAAACTTGGCCTTGGTACTTCTCAGCCTTCTCTGTCCTGGGCCCTTTCTTCTCCGATGTATCAGTTCTCCATGATCACAATAACACCACCCAACAAACAACCCCAGACCATGAGCGGCCCACAAAAATATACATTTATGTGGTCCCTGAGCCTCAGGCATTCCAGTGATCTGGGCGGTTCCCTCACATTTTTTCTGCGACTGGGCTGGTTTCTGGCTGCCCCAGGGTGATGCTGGCGGGGCTTGCTGGTGCCCCCCCCCACCCCCGCTTTGATCCATGCATGTCTGAGCTGCCCGCAGGCTAACTCAGGCATGTTCTCAGGACCGTGCAAAAGTACAAAAGCAATCAAGTCCCATCGCCCAAGTGCCTTCCAAGCCTCCCATCTGTCCCAGTGGCCAAGATGAGACATTAAGCCAAGCTCAGAGTCCCGGGATTGGGATTACAAATACACTCTAGCTTTCATGGCACAAGCCGCACACGTGTCATGTGGGGAGGAGCTGCACGGAAGGAGAGTGAAGAAGGCTGTCCTGTGACCAACACCTAGGAAGGCTCCTTAACCCGGGGCGGTTCTGCTCTTCCCCTCCCCACAATCCCTGCTTTCCAAACAGGTGCTAAAGCCCATTCAGAAGCAGAAATCAGTTTGAAAGAAATAACAAAGGTTTCAAATACTGCCTTTGGGAGTAGGATTTGAATTTTAACTGGGAGCCAAGAGTGAGTTAGGGCATGTCACTCTAATGATGGAATGTCAGACAGCTAGGGACAGTGGCAGGTAGGCAAACTGTAGAAGGAGAAAACCTGCCTCCCCATTTCCTTGGGGGGGGGGGGTGTAAGCAACCTAGGTGGTCCCCCACTTGGCCGGCTGGCAGCTAGAGTGGAAATGGGAGCTATTGACTCAGGGAACTCTGACCACACAACTATTAAAATCCCTTTTGGAAACCTTGACAGCGCTCTGCTCGCTACCATTAAAATGGCTTGAGCTCCCTTGCCAGCTGGTGGGCCTGGGAGTGACCCTCTTTTCCCACCTCTTCCCACTTCAGAATTCTGCCAAAAAATACATTTGTTCTCCAATTGTCATAGAATTCACTGAACTTAGAAAACTCTCCAGACAGCCAATTCACCCAAGATCTCTCCATGTGACTGAACCAGAGTTCAAGCTAAAATTTGTTATCTGCAATGTCTCTTTCTCTGTATATGTTCAGCATGTATTTGGGTAATACTGCTGCTTTTTTGCATATTCATGTCCAGTAGTGGGAACAACAGTAATTAGGTCTAGGAATTCCATGCGTATGACCGGGAAATCATGTGCATATTGTTAAATAGTTTTTCTTACTCGTGTGGCTGAGAGGTCCCCTGGAACTATTCTTGTGTGTTTTCTATCCCAATCTGAGCATTCAGTCATTCCCTTTTTTTTTTTTTTTTTTTTTCATTAAAATTAAGCACACTTTTCCTCTGCAACCGACATGGTTGGCCTGTTCTGCACTACTGATCTGAAGACAGAAAAAGGTGTGGATGTGTTTCCTAGAAACAGGGCCCACTGAGCCCAGCCAACAAAAGAGAAGTTTTTAGACAATTTTTTCCTAAGTGGCCAATAGCTCACCACCTTTCTGGTGTTGGGAGATGTTTACCCAAGTGAAACCAGAGCCTTGCCTTGGTTACAATTGTAAGGAAACTGAAAAGGTGATCCATTTATTTTCCTCCCCTCCCAAGGAAGATGGAGGCTTTTTTGTTGTCACAGGTCCTCCTGTAAATGTAGCTCTGTTTCAGTTTCCATCCAGGTATCCATCCAGTTCCCTTCATGGCTTCTTCGAGAGGATTAAAAACTCCACCCCTGGGTCCAAACTCAGCCAGAGCAACAGCCTCAGTCCAGCAAGTGAACACTCTTGTGCAAGGCCCTGGGTCCAAGTGCACAAGACAGGCTCTTCATTGTCACAATGGCCAGAATCCGTGGGGGAAGACCCAGGGTCCTTCAGTAGGTTCAGTGCTATGTACGTGCATAAAGTCCTATGTGAGGACATAAATGAGGGAGGGATTGGTACAGATGGAGAATAAGGACTTGGAGTTCCACAAAGTCTTTGGAACCAGCTCTGATTGTTTCCTTTAACAAAATTCTCTCAAACATGCAAGCATTTATATAAACATCAGCGTTTCAGCAATTCTGTGGGATTTCTAAAATGTGCATCTATTTAGTCTAAGACGAATGCTCGTTACAGGATGAAAAAAATTAAACATACATTCCTCAGTGCTCGGACCTCAACCACAAACTGAACTCCCAAAAAGAGTCATTAAATCACAATGTGTGCTTAAAATAACAAACTTGAAAGAAAAATGTTCCAAGACATTAAACTTCAAAATGATCTCCAACTGTAATCCCTTCTGCTTGTAAGTCTGGACATCATTTAGGGTCCCTTAAAACATCAAGGAAGAGATTGGCAGGGGGTCCTGGGAGGGAACACACACAGGTTGTGCTGAGTGGGAACATAAACAGTTGGGCGCTTGGTGTTCCCATGGGACACAACATTACTAACAGTTTGTGTATTGGACATCAGAGTCCAGAATCAGCTTCCAAATTCACAGACAATTTTTTTATTCTTTCCTGAAAATTCTGAGAAAGTGGTTCAATGGGTTTAAGTAGGTTCACTCTGGCAATGAGCAGGATTCCTCCCTGGAACCCAAGAGGGACGAATCAGTTTCATTTCCTCCAAAGTCAGAACAATCTTTGGGTCAGGAGTTCTCAATCCTTGAAAGGGACATGCACATATCAAGGCCACTTGGAAGCCATGTATGAATGTCTCCCCCAGAAGGAATGGGCTTTCCAGCTGTTCCTGAACCTCACTTGCCTTCTCCTCCACCCCAGAGTAATGCCAGCTGAGCCCATCCACACTACCTTTGCAGAAGGAGAAGTGATAGCAACTAAATCATTTAAGATTTCAGAACGCATATCTCTACCCAATTAACCAGAAGATCAGGTACATTTCCATGACCTTCTAGTGACAATATTATGTTCAAAAACAATTACTTTCTGACTTTCATTGGTGGCTTCGTATTTCCAATCTATCAGAAGAAATTCAAGGGGAAGGGGTACCCTTGTCTCTGGACCAAGCCAAACCCAAGGGCAGGGCAGGGTGCCCAGATTGTGCAAGAACTAGAAGCCATGTCTTAGAAGAGTTGCTTAAAGAACTAAATGTTTACTGGAGACAAAAAACAAAGGGTGGTTGACAGAGCTTCCTTCAAATGTTTGAAGCACTATTGTCTGGAGGAGGAAAAAGCTTTGTTTTGCTTGGCTCCAGATGATGGAATTAGAACAGATAGTAAGAGCTTATAAGGATCCAGACTTTGCCTCAATGGAAAAAGAACATTCTAGCAGAATTGTTTAGAAAAGCAATAATCTTTGTCTAAGGAGGAAGGGATCCTGTCTTTGAACCTGTTCAGGAAGAGCTAGAGAAGCACCTGTCAAGGATGCTGGAGGACACACCTCTGATTTGGGACAGCCAGAGCTCCTAGTAGGAGGCAAATTCAATGTTTACAAACCATTCCAAGGAGCTTCAGCTACTTTCCATGCCAATACACGGCAGGGGAGGGGGGCATGTGGAGGGGGAGGTTGAGTCATCTGTTTGTCTGCAGGGTAAGTCCCTTCTGAGTTGGTAAATGGGGATGCTGTAAACATTTTCCTACTCTGTTCCATGTTTGTACAAACAAATGTGTTTTTACTGAAACTAATGTAAGTATGTGCTTACTAATGAATGCACTTGCCCCAAGCACTAACTAACCAAACAGACCTCTTTCTTCAACCCAAATATCTAAGCCTAGTTGTTTTAAACATTAACCAATTAAAAAAACAAGAGTCCAGTTTTGTCTTAATTCTTTACCACAGAAATGACTGTTAACAAATCCAAAGTCATAGGACCTTCCCGGTAAGCAGGAGGGTAGACAGAGTCAGAAGAGTAATGGTGTCTCATGAGCAAACAAGACAAACGAAGCCCAGCATTTAATGGAGAACTCCCATGTGGCACAATCCCATGGCATCAACACGGTTGACTCCTCCCTCTACAAAGCACAAAAATGCTCAAAGTTCTAGGTCATTGTTAATCTTCTAGCACCCCAGTCACCAGGGAGCCCAAGGGGTCATAAGGGTTATTTTTACCATATGACGCCCCAGTCTCCAACAAAAGAAAATGGAGTAAAAGACCTTTGCCCAATAACATAAGTATCGGAGTATCCACACACTAGAACCTTTCTATAAGAATTTTAAAAATGAACAACAGTTGAAAAATTCGCACCACCATAATAATGGTAGAACAATGTGCCATGATTTGTGACCCATGGTGATGGCATAATCCATAGGTTGTAAATGACTCATCTTTGATGCCCACAGAAATCTGTCTAAGTGCTGTCATAGAGACCTGGTGAGACGCCTTACAACAAACCAAAAGTGCCTCCATCAAAGACGGCTTCAAGTGTTGAGAATTTCATGCATTTCACCCAGCAATGATCATTTCCTACTGAGATGACAAGACTCCAGATTCACACAGAAACAGAGAAATTTAAAATGGGAAGCTGTGGCAAAGCAAGCAGATGATATTGGCATATCTTTTCTATAAAGAAGTTTGACCATTTTCCACAAACATTTTACAACAGATCCCAATGATTACATGATTTATGCCCAATCCTTTCCTGCTCACCACAAAGATATCCTAGTGAATAACATTTCCATGAATCTTATGTTATTACATGATGTGTTGGGGCCACAGTTCAGGAAATAAGGGGGTTATAAATTATGATAAATCTACAAATTAACTCCTCTTTTGACTTGGTATGAGCGAAAGTGTGTAGACCAGTTCAGAAAGAACTCCGGACTGAAAGGCTGTCAATGTGGGTTCAAGTTTGGTTTCCCCAGTTTGGTAGGTGGGGGGAACCTCATCAAATTCCTCACCTGTTGAGTGGGAGAGTAACATTTAACCTACCTCCATCTGCAGAGTTTCCTGTAGCAATACTGCGTGTAACATGAAAGCACACACAAGACCCCAGTGATCAGAAGGAGGGCTGAGCACAGACCTACAATAACCCAGGCTAGAATCCTCCTGCTCATGCTTTCTCACTTCTATTGAGATTTGGGATTTCAACTTGAAGTATGAAGACTATAATCTCTAACACTTATGTGCATTAAATAAGGTAATTTTTAGGTGCTCCCAGCAGGGTGACTTGAAAACAGAAGGTTCTGAACACCAACAATATATTACCTAACATTTACGAAGTACTTACTGTGTTCCAGGTATCATGCTAAGTGCGTTCCATGCATTCTGACATTTAATCTTCAAGACAACCTTGTGAGTAGGTAGTAGACATGAAGTAATAGAAGAGCTTTAGAGATCATTAAATGTTCCTTCCCGTTCTAAGGAAACACACCAGGAATTCTTCAAATGAGGATAGCTACTTTAGGAGTTGTTAAATATATTTTAACAGTTTACCTCTGTTCTTCTTTGGGAAATATGGACACTGGGATATTAATAACACACACGAAAATCTGTCTTATTACTTGATACTTATTGCTCATTTTTTTTTTTTGGCAAAAATGTTGTCACCCAGATCATTCCCTTACCTTTACCACTAGACTGCACAAAATGATTTTATTTTATATCACAAATCTAGACACTCTAAGAAAGATTTGCCAGCACTTTAAGCAGTCCACAGAACCTACATTAGGGTCTAAAGATTTCCCCACAAAAGAAGATTTTAGCAATGGAAGCATGACTAGAATAAGTATTAAGGCTTTCTAAGGTGATGTTGGTTCCCAAAATCTGATTTAGTCTCTTAAAATCACACATTACATTTTTTAGTATCGGGCCCTCCTATGTTCTCTGCAGGATGCTCTCAGTGACTCCTCCTCTGGGACTGGACATTTTGTCTGCCCTTCCATTCGTGGCTCTTGGCAGGAGTCATTGCAAACCCTGGTATGAAGTTTTTGCTTTGAGCACTTGTTCGTGAGCTAACTATTCAACTAGTTCTCGAGTTACTCAAGTTCTCGAGTTAACTACTTCTGTTTACTACTGCACTTTCCCTAGTGTGTTGCATTGCTTGGTAGCTTTCTCTTAGATTCCTGTTGTATGGTGTTCATATTGTCCTTCAGGGCATCTGTTCTCAGCCACCCTTAATTTCAGTATTGTTTCCATATTGCTTATAACCCCTTGGGCCCTCATTTATTATTTATTCACCTATTTCCTACTGTCAATTTCTTACTTATTTGTTTGTTTGTTTGTTTATATAGAGAAAGGAGCATGAGTGGGTATGGCAGAGGGAAAGGGAGAGAATGAATCCCAACCAGGCCCCATGCCCAGCACAGAACCCAGCGTGGGGCCCCATCTCATGATCTTGAGATCATGAACTGAGCAGAAATCAAGGATCAAACAGCTAACCGACTGAGCCATTCAGGCCCCTCCCCCATTTTCATTTTAAATGACATAGACCATCTCATCATAATTCCAAGTGAAATCAAACATTTAGCTTCAAGGAAACTCATTTCTGAGGTTAGGTATAATTATCTTCATTTTCCAGCCAGCGACTTGAGTCTCAGAGAGGTTAATTGATTATCCTGAGTCACACAACTTCCTATTGCAGATTCAGAGTAAACCCCTTTCAAGACATGAGGAAGAGTCCATAGGGGCGGGGGTTGGGAGGTTGGGGGAGCCAGGTGGTGGGTATTGTGGAGGGCACGCATTGCATGGAGCACTGGGTGTGGTGTAAAACTATGAACTCTGTTACGCTGAAAAGAAATTAAAAAATATATATATATATATATTAAAACAAAAACAAAAACAAAACAAAACAAAACAAAACAAAAAAGACATGAGGAAGAGCCCTAGAAATTTGGTATTCATAATTTTGTATTGTTCTCATTTAGAAAGTCTCCCCAACTTGGAGTGGAATGTGAGCAGACTTTCTGTTTTCTTTTACTTCTGCCCAGATTCCAGTACCTTCAGCCCCCAGGATGTGTGCAAATTCATCACACACTGGAGAGCTGGGGTGCATCATCTACACCTCCCGTTTGCATGGGGGTTTTTGTTTACACTCAAAAGTGTTGCTTCATTTCATCCTCCCACCAATTCTGCAAAGTAGGTTTAATAGACTTCAGAATCACAGAAGAGTATTAGGAGAGACCAAATGGTTCAATGTTTAAGAGCCAGACATAGAATTATCCAGACAACTATAGGTCCCTCGTCTAACTTGGCATCCCTTCCATCTGTGAGCCTCACTATTTTTCAGAAGGAAACAGAGACACCAATGGCACCAAGAGCAAGGTCTGTGTGGATTCATGGAGATATGGCTCAGAGAGGCAGAGTAAATTCTCTAGGACACCCAGATGATGACTGGCAATTCTTCTGGTGCCCTTCTGCAGTATCCTGCTCTCCCTTCTGTCATGCCCACTTCTTTCAGGGATGAGGAAGTGAAGGGAGACACAGGAGGTAGAAGTGAGTTGCTCAGGTCCTGAGCAGGCATGGAGCACATTTACCTCAAAGCACAGGCACGAGAGGTGGGGCTAAGTGGTGGCATCTGGCAGCTCTAGGTCAGTCTCCTGGGTTCATATCACAGCTCACCCTTTATTATAAGAGACTGGACTTTGGATGAGTTACGCATTCCACCTCAGCTTCTTCATATGGGGACAATAACAGTGCTCACCCCCCAGGACTGTTAGGAGCGTTAAATGAGTTATGGCTTGTAGGACGACTACAATAGTCTCTGGCATAGAGCATCTAGGACATATTAGCTATTATTACTGATTACAGTTTCACCTATGTCTGGGGCCACTGTCTGATGGCTCTATAGGACAGCTCTTACCACCTAAGGACCCAATGTCTTCCAACAAGGAGTTTTGTCTGAATCTGTCTCCAGGCCACCTATATATATATATTTTTTAATGACAACCACTTTAGGCTCTTCCAGAATCCTGGAAGAGGAGAGGAAGCATAAAATATAGTTACAGAAGTGAAGGGGAGTAATTTATCCTAATTCATCATATTTCAAAAAATATTTGTCACAAACATTGTCAACAGCACTCATTAGCAACTGTGGTCATTATTGGGGGAAGCTAGTGGTGGAGGACTTGGTGGCCTTCAGTCACAACCCTACACCCTAGTGTGTGGCCCAGCCCAGCCTCATGATTCTGTCTCTGCTGGTGTTGGGAACCCTGGGCACAGTGAATGTGCTCTGGTCCACTGGGACCCTCTGTCTTGTTTTCCTCAGGCTCTGGTTGTGAAAGACTTGGGCTCTCAGCACCCTACTGCCTGGAGTCACATGCCTCACCTCACCCAGGGCTACCTCCTGGCCCCAAGCCTGTGGTCCCGGGCAGAGGGCAAGTTTGTAGTCAAATGAAGCAAGAGCCACCAGGCTGGGAATTTGGGCTCCAGTTGTTTCAGAGGAGTCTTCTGTACCCCATCCAAGGAACCCAGTCTCGTGGAGATCATTCCAGGTAGCTGGATCCCCTTTTAAAGCCATCTCTTGCCATCCATAAATAGACTTGCAAATGTCAATTAAGTGAACCAGCCTTAATTTAGATGAAGATATTAATACTGTTCATTTTCTATGACTAATTTTAACATAGATAATTGATTTCTAATTTTCATATTTAGGTGAGTAGTTCTGCCTTTTTCTCTTATTTATTTATTTTTACTTTAGATGCACCCCCATGAAGAGATTGTTAGACACAGCCTTATAAAGAATTCCTGCCTATTTTCTTCACGTGGATGGTAATCCAACTTCTTCAAGTATACCTTCCTTGTCATGCTGAAAGTCTTCTCTCTACTTAAGGAAACAAATAGCACAAGCAATGTTTCTTCCACGTTAGAATAGCCCCCATTTCTCTTAAGGATGCTGTCTTAACCCTCATTTGTCTTAAGGATGTGGCTTAGGCTGCTCTATGGTAAGCTTAGGCTTACCATAGACTGGATGGCCCAAACAAGAAACACTTCCCACAGTTCTGGAGGCTAGCAAGTCTAAGATCAAGGTGCCAACAGATCTGCTGTCTGATGAGAACTCTTTGTGGTTTGCAGATGGCCACCTTCTTGTTCACAGGGTAGAGAAAGAGAGGGATGAAGGGAGAGAGAGAGAGCTCTTGTCTCTTATGTGGACACCAATCCCATCATGATGGCTCCCCATCTTGTGACCTAATTATCTCCCCAAAGCCCCAATTCCTAAGACCATCCCAATGGGGATTAGAGTTTCAGCATATAAATTTGGGGTGCGGGGGACACAAGCATACAGTCCATAACAGATACCAAATACTACACAATTTGCATTTGTATAGTGTCAGGTCTAAATAAGTGTGTGTAGACATCCTGCTAGGCACTGGAGATACAACTAGGCCATTCTAAGTCTTTCAGGTACTGACAGAGGCTCTGTATTTTCCTCTTGTTTCAGGGGCCTAATCCCAAGAACAAGAATTGGTCATAATTAGAATACAAAGTCCTCCCTCCTTTGCTCTTTAAAGAGCAAAAATACATAAAAGAGTTAACACTTTTATTCTGAGAAGTTTCTCAAACTCTGATGGTCTGACAGATACAATCTAACATGCTAGAAGAAGTCAAATATATCCAGAATCACTTGGAAACAGGTCCTGTCCCCAGAGCAGTTTTTAAAATATGTGTGGGTTGGGTTGGGGGTGGGGTAAAGAGTAGGAAAGGAACAGAAGGATACAGAGGCAACCAGAACCAGGAGTACTTGATACTGGAAGGAGGAGAGAGTTGTAGACAAAGCCTCCAAACAAAGTCCAAAGACCCAATACCCCTTGGCCGGTGTCCACATTTGGAAGACAAGGGAAGTACATAGACCCACATTCCCTGATACATCTTGCATGTGCTTGGTCTCTCTTTTCCAATAATTACATCTCTTCAGATTTGTTTCCTCTTTTGTATCTAGGGAACTCTCCATCCGTAATCACCACTTTCTGAAGTATCCAAACAATTAGTCTCCTATGTGATTTCTTTGGTCTCTCTCTATATCATTTATATTGTCTGATGTACAATAACCTGAAACCAATTTTGCAATCATTTCTACTCTAGCAACTATTCTACTCCTGAGTAGATATATAATAGATAATAACTCCTGAGTTATTCATTAGGGGCCAGAACCATTGTCTTCTTTAATGGCATGACTAGAAATTCCAACCAGAAGATTTCACCCAAAGCAAATCATGATTAGCTCCACTGCTAAATATTCAAAGGTTTGGCTATAATTCCTAACAGCTGAACCATGGCATAACTTCCCGCATGTAATATCCAAGGTCTCTGTAACTGTGGCACTCCCACAAGGTGTGGCTGAGGTCCCTTCTGAATCTGAGCCTGATGAGCCTTGTACCAGGTGGCAAGAGCTGATTGTCAAACATTAAGACATTTTGCAAGTTGGTTGTTAAATTGTTGGTAATTTGAAATTGGCTGTGGTGGGAGTATTTATACAATGGGAATCAAAAAATGCTATAAAGTGAGTCTTCACTTTCACCCTTGGAGAACTAACTGCTTGGCTGGTATACCACTGAAGTCACCTATTTAATCATCCTTTCTCCAGTGATCAGTTTCCAAGTACACTGCGATCTGTCTGACTGCTCTATGCTATTTCATTGGAATTTAATCTTTTCTTGACTAGTGCCACACTGTTTTTAGTCCTGTGTCTTTGAAGCATGTGTTAATAGCTTGTAGAGCAAGATCCCATTCTGTGCTCTCCTTTTTCAAAGTTGACTTAACTCTTCACCGACCACTAAATATTACAATATTATGCCACATACATTTTAGAATAAGTTTACCAACTTTCTTAAAACAACATATATATTATTTGATTGAGGTATTTTTGACATTACTGAACACTGTTGGGAGAATTAATATCCTCAAAAAATTAATCATTCCAAGAACATGATTAATTCTCCATTTATTCAGATTGTATTTTACAAAATTAAATTAAATTTTACCATTTTTCTGAACAATTTGTATTCATGATTTGTTAATTCCTAATGCTTTATAGATACTGTTACAATTATGAATTACTTTTTTTTTCTAATATTTTCTAATTAATTGTTGATCAGCTTGAAAAATGGTATTGATTTTTGAAATTTGACCTTACTAAGTTCTCTTACTGTTTTTATTGGGTTTCATTGTATTTTTTATGATCATAGTGTCTGAAATAATCATAGGCTTATTTCTTTCTTTTCAATCATCATGGTGCTTTTTCTGCCTTTCTTTCTTGATGATGATAGCCAGCCCAACAATACCAGGTTAAGCTGTGGCAAGGATAATAAACAGTCAACCAACCCTGATCCAAAAATGACCCAGATATTGGAACTATAGGGGAAATATTAAATATTTAAATAAATAATTAAATAAAGATGTTAAATATGTTGCAAAATCTAGCACAACAGATGAACAACATGCATGAACAGGTGGGGAATTTGGACAGAAAGATATAAATCATAAAAAGAGTCAAATGTGAATGCTAATAATAAGAAATATGATGTCAGAGATGAAGAAATCCTTTAATGGGCTTATCAGCAAAATGGACATAACAGAATAAAAAAAATCAGTGAAAGCATATAGGTAAATAGAAACTAAGCAACATGAAACACAAAAAGCAAAGAAAAAAATAATAGAGCAAAACAGATATGTTGTAGGACAACATCAAATACATGTAATTTTAGTAGAGAGAGAGAGTGAATGGGCAGAAGAGATATTTGAAGAGACAATGGCTTTTTAAGTTAATAAGTAAGGATCAACAAACAAGAATCTCAGGAAAATTGAAGCAAGATTTAAAACAACAACAACAACAACAACTTAAGTGCATCAGAATAAAACTGCAGAAAAAATAGATTTTAAAACAATCTTGAAGGCATCCAGAGAATAAAGAAAATTTACACAGAGGGGGGAAAAAATTAGAGCCAACTTCTCATCAGAAATTAATCAAGCCTAAAGAAAATTGAGAGGTATTTTAAATTATGGAAAGAAAAACCAATCATCCCAGCATTCTGTGTCCAGAGAAAATATCTTAAAGAAATTAAGGCAGAACAAAGAATTTTTAGACAAACAAAAGCTGAAAGAATCCATTGCCTAACAAACACTGAAGAAAGTTTTTCAGGAAGAAAAAGTAGGGTAGTAGATAGAAATTTTGATGTATACAAAGAAAAGAAGGGCGATGGATATAATAAAAATGATATTAAATACAACAGACACTTATCTTTTTAATATCTTTAAAAATAGTTGAATATCTAAAGCAAAAATATTAACAATGTGGGACTTATATGTAGAAATAAACTAAATGACAGTAACATCACACACACACACACACACACACACACACATTTGTTATTAAAAAAAAAGTCTTAAATAAGATCCAGAATCTTATAATATAATGCCCAAATGTCTAGGATACAGTTAAAAATCATTCATCATATCATAAACATAGAAAATCTCATTGTGAATGAGAAAAAGTAATTAACAGAGGCCAACACTGGGGTGACACAGATGTTGAAATCAAGGATTTTGTAGCAGCCATCATAAAAATGTTTCATTGGGCAATTACAAACATGTTTGAAACTAATTAAAGATACAGAGTTTCAGCAAAGAAATAGAAAAAAATACCATGAAGTAAAAAGGAAGCAAATGGAAATTTTAGAATGTAAGTGTATAGTAACTGAAATTAAAAACTCTATGGATAGGTTCAGCAGAAGAATAGAGAGGATGAAAAAAACAATCAATGGCCTTGAAGATAGAACAATACAAATTGCCCAATTCTAACAAAAGAGAAAAACCTTTTGTTTTGAAAAAAAAAAAAAAATAAACAGGGCCTCAGAGATTTGTGGTACAATGACAAAAAAACCTAATACTTGTGTCATGAAAGTTTCAGAAGTAGAGAATAAAGAAAGTAGGGCTTAAAGGCACTCAGAGAAGTAATTACTAATTTTTTTTCAATTTGGCAGAAGACATAAACCTAAAGATTAAGAAGCAGAGTGACCTCCAAACAATAAAAACCCAAAGAAATTCATGCCAACACACAATATAATTAAATCCTGCAAACTAAAAACAAAAAAATTATCTTGAAAGCAGCAAAGGAGAAATAACACCTTAGCTGTAAGGAAAACAGATTGAATGACCATGAATTTCTCATCAGAAGCCTTGGGGGCCAGAAGGAAGAGTCACAAGATGCTAAAAGAAAATAACTGTCACTCCAGAATCCTATATTTGGCAAAAGTACCCTTCAGGGATGTAAGAAAAACCATCACATATTCAGAGAAAGGAAAACTAAGAGAATTTGTCACCAGTAGACCTACCCTAAGTAATGGCTAATGGAAGTTCCTGAAACTGAAAGGAAATGATTTAAAAAAAGGGGGGGGGGTTGGGAAATATTAGGAAAGATGAAAGATCATGGAAAAGGAAAAATATGGGTAAATAGACTCTCCATTTCCTTGAGTTTTGTAAATTATGTTTGATTTTGAAGGAGAAAGTCTAACATTTCTGATGTGGTTCTCAACATATGTAGAGGAAATATTTAAGTCAATTCAATTGTAAAAGGGGGATGGTAAAAGAACTGAAAGGGAGTAAGGTTTCTACACATCACTCAAATTGATCAAATGTCAACATCAATAGATTGTGCTAAGTTTTATATGTATAATATAACACTTAGAACCACAAAAATCTATATAAAAAGATACACTCAAAAACACCATAGGCAAGAGAGAAAAAAAACAGGAAACAATGAGAAAACAAAAAACAAAATAGCAGACTTAAATTTTAACATATCAATAATTACACTAAATGTAAATGGTTTAAATATACAAATTAAAATGCAGATATTGGCAAAGTAGATTTTTTTTTAAAAAGGAGAAATATGTCATACACACACACACATATACATATATGTACAAACACACACTCTATCTGAAAGGAATTTTCTTCAAATACAGTATAGGTAGGTTACAAATAAAAGTATGGAACACCTCTCTCAACGACTACTAGAACAACTAGACAGAAAACCAGGAAGGATGTAAAACACTCAGTAATGCCATTACAACAGGATATAATCAACATGCAGAGAATACTTCACGCAGTGCAGCAGAAGACTTATTCTTTTCAAGTGTTCACAAAGCCCTCCCCAAGACAAATCATATCTTGGGCTGTAAAATAAACCTCAACAAATATTAAAGAACTGAATCCATACAGAGTGTGTTCTTTGACCACAATGGGATCAAACTAGAAACAAATAATAGAAAAATAACGGGAAAATCTTGAAACACTTGGAAACTAGACAACACACTTCAAAATAATCCAGGGTCAAGGAAAAAGTCTCAAGGAAAATATTTTTAAGAATACATTGAACTGAAGAAAAATAAAAATAAAGCATACCAAAATGTGTGGAACACTGCTAAAGCATTGCTGAGAGAGAAACTAATAACACTAAAGTCTACATTAGAAAATAACAATTCGGGGTGCCTGAGTGGCTCAGTGGGTTAAAGCCTCTGCCTTCAGCTCAGGTCATGATCTAAGGGTCCTGGGATCGAGTCCCGTGTTGGGTTCTCTGCTCAGCAGAGGGCCTGCTTCCTCCTCTCTCTCTCTGCCTGCCTTTATGCCTACTTGTGATCTCTGTCAAATAAACAAATAAAATCTTTAAAAAAGAAAATAACAATTCACCAGTAAATAGCTCTTGGAAAAATCTTCCAAAATGAGAACAAGTTGGTATTTCAAGTTTGTGCAATTCTCATTTTTTAAAAAAAGCCCCACATATTTAAGAGATATTATTCTATCAAATGATCCTGCTCAATCATTTCTTTGAGAAAGTTTTTTCTCTTGGGATTTATCAAAGAACAAGCAATAGGTTACTTACGATCTGGATCATAAGTAAACAACGATAGAAAGATTGACTATAATTTGGTTTCTACTTGGTGATTTGCTTAGAAATTTAAGGAATTATCAGTTCAGAGTATTATCTCCACCACCACACCTTGCCAATGATAAGAATGTGAAAGTGATTAATTCAAGAAGAATTTATCACAGTAATAGGACAAGCATGAATTGAGAATGAGACAACTTTATTATAATATCCCTATTCTCTATCTATGGGATGACAGTTTCAAGGGCATTCACCACCGTGTAAGCCAGAGATTCCCAGTGTGATTATATATTTGTTTTTACTTCCCATCTAAACTGAGATGGAAAGAATGAGAAGTCTCATTTGAGATGGTAGTCATGACACATTCTTGTCCAGCTGAGAAGGCAACCATCTCTGTCTTTTCCTCTATTTTGCAATTGGTTCAGAAACCAGTGTTTACCAAGATCTTATTATTTTTTAGGAATGCTATCTAAACTATAGCAGTCTCTCAATAAATGACAGCTTCATTACTTCTATGGTTGATGTTGTTATCACAGATGATCAGCATATGGAAAAAACTCCTGACCACGTAACTAGCCAACTAGAAGAGGAAAATAAGGGAGGGAGGAAGAAACTTGCCCAGGATCACTCATGAGTTAGGGTCTTAAGATATGATAAAATATGCCTGGAATGATTGCTGCAAGGATGAAATGTAAATTTCATGCATATGGTTGCACTTATAAAAAAAATGTAATTCCAGCATAGTTAACATACCGTGTTATATTAGTTTCGGGTATACAATATAGTAATTCAACCATTCCGTACGTCACTCAGTGCTCATCACAGTAAGTGCACTTTTTAATCTCCATCACCTACTTCACCCATCCTCCCCCATCTTCCCTCTAGTAAGCATCAGTTTGTTCTCTATAATTTTTTGGGAGTTCCTGGGTGGCTCAGTTTGTTAAGCATCTGCCTTCAACTTGGGTCATGATATCAGGGTCCTGGGATTGAGACCCACATTGGACTCCCTGCTCAGTGGAGAGTCTACTTCTCCCTCTCTCACTCTCAACCCCCCAACTTGCACACTGTCTCTGTCTTACTCACTCTCTCTCTCTAATAAATAAATAAATCATTTTTTAAAAGATTTTATTTATTTATTTGAGAGAGAGACAGTGAGAGAGAGCATGAGCGAGGAGAAGGTCAGAGGGAGAAGCAGACTCCCCGTGGAGCTGGGAGCCCAACGCAGGACTCGATCCCAGAACTCCGGGATCATGACCTGAGACGAAGGCAGTCGTCCAACCAACTGAGCCACCCAGGCGTCCCTAAAACATATTTTTTTAAAAGAGTCTCTTTCTTGGTCTGTCTCTTTTTTCCTTTGTTCATTTGTTTTTGTTCCCTAAAGTCCACATATGAGTGAAATCATATGTAATTTGTTTTTCTCTGACTGACTTATTTCACTCAACATTATACCCTCTAGATTCATCCAGATCTTGCATCCAGTGTTGCAAATGGCAAGAATTTCATTCTTGTTTAGGGCTGAGTAGTATTCCATTTTGTATATATTTTATATATCATATCTTCTTTATCCATTCATCTATCAATGGACACTTGACTGTTTCCATAATATGGCTACTGTAAACAATGTTGCTATAAACATAGGGGTGCATATGTCTTTTTTAATTAGTGTTTTTCATATTCTCTGGGTAAATACTGAACAGTTAAACTACTGGATCATAGGATAGTTCTATTTTTAACTTTTTGAGGAAACTCCATACTCTTTTCCACAGTGGCTGCACCAATTTGCATTCCCACCAGTAGAGCACAATGGTTCCTTTCTCTCCACATCTTCACCAACACTTGTTGTTTCTTGTGTTTTTGATTTTAGCCATACTGAGAGGTGTGAAGTGGTAGCTCATTGTGGTTTTGATTTGTATTTCCCTGATGATGGGTGATGTTGAGTATCTTTTCATAATGGTGCACTTTTAATGAACTCACAGCTTCAAACAAATGTAATGAATAAAAGTTAGAACATGTCTCAGAAAAAACATGATGAATGGAAAACATACATACAATGGTAGAAATAAGCATAAATGTACCCAGTAATCACATGAACTCTAAATTAATTTAACTCACATGTTAAAATACAGAGATTGAATTTTGAAATTCAGCTACATGCTGATTATATAAATGAAAATAGATTTTGAAAAATAGATTTTGAGTTTAAAAAATGAAGTGTTGTTTTTTTTTTTAAGATTTTATTTATTTATGTGAGAGAGAGAGAGCACAAGCAGGGGGAGAGGCAGAGAGAGAAATAGACTCTCTGCTGAGCAGGGAGCCCAATGCGGGGATCGATCCCAGGATACTGGGATCATGACCTGAGCCAAAAGCAGACACTTAACTGACCGAACCACCTAGGTGCCCCTAAAAAATGAAATTTTTTTCTAAGATGATACCACTTATAACATAATTTTAAAACACAAAGAGCAGTACATATTGTTTATGGTGATATATGTAATGAAAGTGTAGAAGTTAGAAACCAGAGGGACACTTACCAAATTTTTCACAGTGGTTCTCTGAACAGGTTGGTACTTGGGTGTCAAAGCCAGATGCAAAGTTATCATCTTCTACATATTCCCCTTTAATAAAATCTGGAACCAAAAAAATGACTAAATGTTAACTTTTTTGTATTTTAAGCTGAGTATTTGGGTATTTGTATATTCTGCTTTAAAAAGTAAAAAAGGAAGGAAAAAGACCTCAAGCAGGTAGATACTCAGGTACTGCCAAGGTAGAGTGTCTACTCCACTGCTGTGATGATCTCAGTAATGCTCAGAATTGGGAGGATGGCCTTCTAGAATCTCCCCTAAAAATGGACATAACTTTGCCCTTTTATTGTTCCAGACATTAATACAACCAGGTACTGTGTACAAAAGAGCACTGTGCTCCCTAGGAATAAAATGTATGCAAGAAAAATGTAGAGTCAGTGTCTTGCCAAGTTTAAAATTTCACATCGAGGTATATAACACATGCTACAGTAAAGATGGGGAGATTCAGAAAAAAAGGCAGTCACCACTGGGGAAACTTGGAAAACTCAATAACCATCCCAAGAGAGTCCTGTCATCAAAACAGTCATATCAATAGTTTGTAGGGTTATATGAGGGCCAAGAGATATATTTGCAAAGTTTTCTTCATTTTATAAACTAACCGATGTGTAGGTGAGCACTCTGACTGTGATTGCTAAGGGTTAAGAAGAACATGGTGATGTAATAGACAAGTCCCTGATTTTGTTGATATTCTCCTCTTCAAAAAAAAAGATTTTATTTTTGTATTTGAGAGAGAAAGATTGAGCACGAGGCGGGGGGGGGGTGGGGGGGGAGGGGCACAGGGAGAGGGAGAAGTAGGCTCCCTGCTGAGCAGAGAGCCCAGCACAGGGATGGATCCTAGGACTCTGCAACCAAGATCTGAGCAGAAGGCAGACGCTTAACCAACTGAGCCACCCAGGTGCCCCGCACTGATTTTGTTTTCATCTGATAATTTGAAATTATGGCCTCGAAGAAAGTTATAGAGCATAGAAAAACTGGCATTTGTTTGGTTGGTATGGAGTACCTACAGTTAATAAGGAAATCATTTTGAACTAAATTATTGGGCAAGCCACTGGTATTTCTGTGTTCTTAAGAAAATGCAGTTAGAAAACCTATGTAAATGAGAACTCAGGGAAAACTGCTCTTCACATTGGAGCCAACTTTTCCTGGTTGAATGATTTTATAGAATCACATTAAAGCCTTTTCATTATTTTGATACTGAAGGCCAACTTCTCACAGACTCATCCACCCTGGGAGTCCTCGCCATCAGCTGTGAGAGCTGGAAGGACCAGGAGGCCTGAGAATTGCTGAGTGTTGATCTAATTATCTCTGGCAAAGCATAAGTGTGGACACCATCTGTCTCCATGGGGCAGGAGAGGTAACAAAGAAGGCCAAGTGAAGACGTACCCTGGCATGAGAGAGCAACTAAAGGGACAGTTCCCGCTAAGAGGCTTTTCAGACACACATTCACAAGCTCACACACACTCACATCTGTTCACACACTCCCTAATCTCCAAGTGTAAAGCAGAACTATACAAATTGTCTTGTGTGTCTCTGCTTACATGTTTGTTCTATAATTTGGTTAAATAACATCAATTTCTTTTTTTTTTTTTTTAAGATTTCATTTATTTATTTGACAGAGAGATCACAGGCAGGCAGAGAGGCAGGCAGAGAGAGAGAGCTGGGGAAGCAGGGTCCCTACCTAGCAGAGAGATCGATGTGGGCCGTGATCTCAGGACCCTGGGATCATGACCTGAGCCGAAGGCATAGGCTTTTACCCGCTGAGCCACCCAGGTGCCCCTAACATCAATTTCTATGGTCATTTCTTAACAAATGAAACCCATTCATTTTCATGGAAAGTCTGAAAGCTTATATAGCTTATATTTTACATGAAAAAGTCAAGCTTATAAAATAGCTTCACATGTATCCTCAGAAACAGGGACCAGAGGTCTCTTCCCCTCTATTGAAGGCACAATGAATGAATACGTGGGCTTCGGAAAAATGACAGGACCTCCTTCCTTCCCCTATGCCCTGAGCACAGTAAGAAGTCAGTGTACATTTCTCAATTTGGGCTGATCAAGCCAATAAAAAACACATAACACAAAAATCACTCAGATCAGTAGCCAATGCAAAAAACAATTTACATTTCGGTATGAACTAACTTAAAGGACACCCATTGCATATCTTGGTGACAAGCTCCTTTTAATCTATGAAAACAAGAAATATCAGTAGATGTTGGACTTCATCCATGTGAGAATGATCAGAAATGAAAACCTTGAGTTCTGGAAACCCCTAACTTTTCTGGTTCAGTTGGTATAATTTCTTTTTCTCCTGTCCTTTGTCTACTAACCTAGTGAATCCAGTTTAGGAATAAAGTGTCCTAGGGTCAACCTCTCTGCCCTCTAACTGCTCCCAGTTTGGGGCAGGGGGTGGTTTCCATCTCCCTCCTCCAGTCTCATTCCCAAAAGTATTATCTTTTTTTTTTAAGATTTTATTTATTTATTTGAGAGAGAGAGAGAGAGAACACGAGCAGAGGGAAAAGCAGACTTTCTGCTGAGCAGGAAGCCTGATGAGGGACTCGATCCCAGGACCCTGAGATCATGACCTGAGCGGAAGGCAGATGCTTAACTGACTGAGCCACCCAGACGTCCCTCAAAACATTATTTTTGAGACTGAGTTGGAAGTTGAGGTAGGATCTCTGATCTAGGATCAAAGCCAGTGCCTGGGAGGGCTGCTAAGATACCAGAAAGTGGACCACAACCCCCTGAGCTACCACAAATTGCCAACAGTCTGTGACTCTCCAAGATTTTCTGCAACTCACGTTATTTTTTGTTGGTGACTTTTTGATATGTTCTGCTTGTCAATATAAATTTATATATTATGTCCGGGACACAGCAGTTCACATTGCACTAGCAGAGGGGGGGGCAATCCAGATATTGATTTTCTAGCCAGTAACTTGCTGTTGTTTCCCACACCAGGCAGAACAGTCTAAATAAACTCCTTGCCCTGGCGTTCAAGGCCCTCCATTATGCTGCTCCATCCTAGCTCTCTAGTCCCATGTGCCCCCTCATGGACCTGTGGCCCTGCCATTTGGACATGATCCATTTCCAAACAAGCCCTGGATCTGCAAAGTGCTGTGTCTTTGCTTGGCCATCCCTTCAGCTGAGAATGCCATTCTCTCCCTCTGTCAGTGGGACTCATGCTGACTCATGACCCACACTACTAAGTGCTCTGGTCCCCGAAACAGCACAAGATAGGCACATACTCCTGATGCCAACCTCAGAAATGATTAGGAAAAAAATGCATCTTAAACATAAGAAGAAACAATCTCACTTAGAGTAAGATAAATGCTAAATAAAACCCCTTTAAGATGTAATTTCTAACTTGGCGGTTTGACAAAAATAAAGTTTAATCAAGCACCTGGGTTAAGGCTGTGGCTTAACGAGAAAATTCATATAGAATGGCAGGTGTCTAAATGTATATGATGACTAGGAATGGCTATTTGGGAATATCTAGTAGGTTATCCACACATCCATTCTTTTTTTTTTTTTTTTAAGATTTATTTATTTAATTATCTGACAGACAGAGATCACAAGTAGGCAGAGAGGCAGGCAGAGAGAGAGGAGGAAGCAGAGAGCCTGATGCAGGGCTCAATCCCAGGACCCTGGGATCATGACCTGAGCCAAAGGCAGAGGCTTTAACCCACTGAGCCACCCAGGCACCCAACACACATCCATTCTTGACCCTGAAATTTGACTTCCAGGAATGGATCCTACATATGTGTTGTATGTATATTTATGTAACCATGTACCTATATTTGGTTATGTAATATAGCATTGTAACTGCAAAAGATTGTAAAGAATCTGAATGTCTATTAGTAGGCGATTGGTGCATTCATCAATTTTATTAAATTTATTCTGGTGCATGCATTCAACACAATATGACATAATTGCCAAAAGAATAAGGTAATTCTATATGTGTTGATGGGGAATAGTCTGCGAGATACAGTGTTACGTTAGGCTACAGATATAAAGGGCACATTGCCGAAGTGGAAAATATATTTGCTTATGGATGGATGAAGAAAATCTCTAAGAGGATATACAAGAAGCCAGTTATTATGGTTACTTGTTGCTTCATTCTAATTTGGTAAAGGAGAAAACTGGGTAGATGTGGAATATACTCTGAAGAAGGTATGGGCCATAATTTTCATATTTTTGGATGTGTGAAACACATTGATGTGTTATCTAATTGAAAATTGAAGAAATAAAATTTCAATTATTAAAGTAGATTTGCCATTTTGGAGGCTAAGTCGAAAGTGGAAATAGTGGAATGAAGGGGAGGGAGGAGAGGGCAGGGAGGAAAAGAGAGAAGGGAAAGGAGGGGAAACGAAGGGGGATAGGAGAGGACAGGGAACAGGACGGGAGGGGAGGGGAGGAAACATAGCATTTGCTTTCCTGATAAAGGCTTCTTTTAGGCTAAAATTGCTCTTGGAATAATAAATTAGATACATTTATTACCATTTATTTTTCCTTTTATTTTAACAAAAATGACCCATTTCTTAGGACCCAATGGTACTACTTAATCATAGTGTTTGGTCATTTGAGAAACAAATACCCACCAACCCGTTTACTCCACAATGGTAATAATGTGACCAATAAACAGAAGAAAGAATGCTGGATTCAAATTTCAGCACAACCTGCGAGCCTCTGCCACGTTGGAAGTCACTTCAACCATCTGAGTCCTCAGTTCTGTTATGAAAAATGGAGTCAAGCCATACTGATCTTGTTCTTCCTCCCAGGATGTCGTCAGATCCCACCGCAGAGCCGCTGTTGGAGAACTCCATACTGCCGGCATCACCTCCCAAAGCAGCAGTGCCTTCAGTGCTCTGGCCGGGTCTCCCTCCTCCCTTCCTCACCGCCCTCGGGGACCCCTCAGCTGGGGCACCCAGGGTTGCGCATACCACAGGCTAACGCAGTGCCCAGAGGGGTGCTGTTCCTAGCTTCGTCTTCTTCCAGACCATGGTCAGCTCTCAGTCTGTCTTCCAGTCTGCCTTCCACAGGACAGCGGAAATGGCTGATGACTTCCAGAAACACATCTACAGTAATTCCTAGGGCCAGGAGCTCAGAGCCCATCATCTTAGAAGAACACTGTTCCCCAAAGGCATTACTGTAGGCTCGGCACACAAAGACTCAGCTGCCATATTCTCTGGGTTTCCAGAGTAGCCCTTGGTCTTTTCAACAGACATAGGTTCATAAACAGGAGCCATTAAAACCAAAAATTGGAAACACCCATGATCAGGCATACGAGTTTCTGGCCATCTTGATGGGTTACCTCACAGAAAGGCCCTTAGGGACTTCACAGTTGACGAAACACGCAGAGAGGTGCACGCTTGTATTCCAATCATTAGAGACCTAGACATGAACGCAAGGGCTCTCTCCAGAGAAGTTCAAGGCTCCTTGGATGCCTCTCTGGAGTGAATGCCTTTGGTAATGCCTGACATTCAAAAACTGCTCTTAAAAAACAAAAACAAAAACAAAAACAAACAAAAAAACCCAGACAAACAAAAACTGCTCTCTTATCTATACAAACAAAAAAGGAGTAGTAATGATTAAATCTTAGCCCACAAGTTAGCAAAAAGTTTACACTTGGCTTTGGAATACATCTCATAGACACATTACATACATTTTATCATTCTTCTAACTTGTACTTTGATATGTTGGCCTTCCCAGTGGATAAGCCCCTTGAATTAAAAGAAACAAAACTGGCCAGGAATGAACTGGGGAATAAAATGAACCCCTTGCACATTCTTCAGAGGAACCCATGTGTCTGGAGAGAATGGACAGTCCCATCTGACGCATCAGGCATCCTTTGTTCCTCCAAAACGCTCACAAACTCCCTCTTCCCTGGGGCCTCACAGGACATAGGCACATGAGAGGGCAGCAGCCCACTGCCCCCTGCAGAGAGAGCCAACCCCGGTGGGATCCTGAGGGGGTGTTAGCATGTACCCTCAGTGCTGAAATGTCAGAAGCCTAACAGTAGTATTTCCACACGAGAAAGTTCTGCAATCGAGAGAAAGAAAATGTCCCTTCATTCCAGCATGACGCCCTCCTCTGGTGGTGGGGTCAGCAGGTCCACAATTTTGATTTTCAGATTAAAAGGTCCTGATGCTTTTGTGACTGGCTGGGTAATCCTTTGCCACACAGAGGCATTGTCCCACTTGAACTCGCCACAAATGGAGAATAAGCTGCTTCCAAGAGCTCCTTAATTTCCGCGGAGGCTGAAAAATCTCCCTGGCAACCCCGGGGGCAGCTTTGCATTTTGGAAGGGGGGGGCTTGGATTTGCACGGCCAGCCCCACTCCCACCCGTCCCCCAACACACAAAAAGCCTTCTATTTTTTTTTTTTTTTTTTCAGGGATTACATGGAGGACAGAGAAAAGAGCAGCCGAAACACGTGACCCAGGGCGTAGTGTGAATAGCTGGGCCCGAAGCCGGCGCTTTAAATCTGTGGCTAATTTACTGCATGGGTTTCCTTTCCTGAGGCTTTGAAGGAGTGGGTTGCACTCCACCCATCACAATCATAATAACGCGGCATATCCTTGAATGCTCAGAGTGCCCTTCACGCCAGGAACTCAAAAGCACTTTGACTTATTGGGAATAAAAAAAAAAAAAAAAAAAAAAGGAGACTCAGAGAAACCCTCATCCTTGAAGTCCCCTGCGTCAAGCCGAAGTTTCCGAGGTCTTTTAAGAATATCATCTCATTCCAGCCTTGGAGACGCTTCCGTACTAATGCCGAGAGACCCGCCTGCCACAGCCCGACTCTGTCTGCCTCACTCCCACGCGGTGCCCCAAAGCCTGCCATGCCTTGTCCCCAAGCACAGAGTCCCAAGCAGGATCACCAGCCCTGCCTGGTCTTCCTGCCATTTGATGTGATCGCAGCTAATTCCTTCCTCTGTTCCCAGAGGTTCGGGGCAACCCGAGAGAATGGGAGCCTAAGAGGATTAAATGTCCACTGAGGAGAGACATGGAAAACAAACGAGAGGCACTGAGGAGAGAGGGACCCTGCGTGGGGGGCTCACCCAGGGTGAAGGCTGTAAATTTTTGTTACATCATTTCATCTCAGATTCTAGCAGCAAATGAGGAAGACTGAGGGGCTGGTCTTTCTAACATCGTGTATGGGGACCAGAGTCCCTAACCCCTCCTTTGGCTCCCAGATGTGATAACTAGGAAAAATGGCCTAAAAACATGCCAGGCTTCCAGAGCAACTTAAAATATAATATTTATTTGTAGACAGCATTGATGTTCAAATTGGCATGATTAGGGCGTGAAGCAAAGTCAACTACATACCATTGCACAGGGCTTGCAATGAGAACGAGTCCCAGACGCCTTGTACCTGACATCTGTGGTCACCCTACACTGTCCTCTAGCTTGGAAATGGATTTTAAATATCACCTGGCTTACCGTTTGTTAAAGAAATATGAATTTGGAAGCTAAAGACGACAGATTTTGCATTGATACAAACAGCCATGTAGTTGTCATTGGGGTGCCATCTCGGTCCGTTCTTCACATCTGTGGCATCTGTCAGCTCTGGGATTATTATTACACCAAAAATGAACCCGTCCAGCAGTGTGATAGAAAGGGTGCCTGTCGTTGTTGTTGTTGTTGTTGTTGTTATTAACTTGGGGATATAAGATTTCACAGCGCTGTGGTAGAACCTCACACACACTGCTGATCGCTCCCTTCATTTCCACCTCATCCCACGCTTTGAACGTGGATTCTGGAAAACTGAGCTGGTTACGTGAGTCATGGGGTCCCGGGGCCTCCAGCCTCATTTGGTTCTCCTGACAACTGCCTCCGTCTGGAAAACATTAAATAGCCTCATCCTTTATGTGGATCCATTAGGTTCTATCAAGTTCATGATCAATTACTAACTGATGGTGAAGAATGTTTGAAATCAAAATGGAGGGGAAATAATTAAGGATGAAAAAAGGGAGCTGAAATGAAAGCTGATGTTCTCCTGGTGACATGACAAGGAGACAAGGGCCGTGTGTTCTCTTAAACACAATAGCTTTTGATACACTTTTTTAAACCACAAGATAAGAAATTTGGCTCCGTTAAATGTGAGAAAAAGCAAAACCGAGGTCTAAGTTGATGTATATCTTAAACAGCACTCAGTAGGTTTGTGTCATGGCCCCAAAGCCAGGTTCTTGGCATATTGTTATCTACAAAGGGAAACCTTAAACAAGAAAAACTTCTCTCAGAATAGGACCCCCAAAGCAATAGGGGCTCCCAAGGAAAATCTTTCCCACAGACAGTGCCCATGGTACCCCAACCCCCTTACAAACCACCGATCTAAGGGCTGGGACCCTGTCAACCCGGGATGGATACCAGCCCTCGCAAGACCAAGCTGCTTCTGCGTGAATCCACACCGGGTTTCTGAAAACCTTAGAAACTGGTGCTGTGAATGTGTTGTCCCACACTAGACAGGGAGACTGCTTTCTCTGCTGGGAGGACTGCCTCTGACCTAACACCAGCCCAGCAGAAACAGCAGGTTCACCCATCAGAAGCTGTGAGATTTCAGACCCTCTCCCCGTGTTAACAAGTGTACACATGGTCACATGCAGGCACCGCACCAAGGTGGGGGTGGGGAGCATCACGTTCTCCTCTTGAGCCGGTCAGAAAGGCAAGACTTTTAGTCTTGCACCTTTCATGCCAAGGAATGTAAATTCTCAGACAGAGAGATTGGAGAGAGAGAGAGAGAGACAGAGAGACAGAGAGACGGAGAAAGGGAGAGCCTAGGGGGTGGGAGGGAGAGAGGACATTATCAAGAGGTCTTTCTTCTCCAGCCAGCTTCAGGGAACCATCTGTCGATGCAGCCAGGAAATGCTGGCTGGGAGCTCCACAAAGGAGCTGAGAGGTGCAGGCAGCCTGGCACCTGTGTAAAATGTCTGTCACAGCAAGAGTGACCCCATAATCACCTCGACCTTGGTTTTTTTTTTAATATTTTATTTATTTATTTGACAGACAGAGATCACAAGTAAGCAGAGAGGCAGAGAGAGAGAGAGGAGGAAGCAGGCTCCCTGCTGAGCAGAGAGCCCGATGCAGGACTCGATCTCCAGACCCTGGGATCGTGACCTGAGCTGAAGGCAGAGGCTCTAACCCACTGAGCCACCCAGGCGCCCCTTGACCTTGTTGAAGCAGAAAGTTCCCCCCTCAACCTGAGCCTGATTTTAGGGCAGTCCACAAAGCCCCCTCCCCAGGAGGAGCCCAGCCCCTCAGCCCCACCCTGGAAGTTTCAGCTCCTCCCCCAGGGTGGGAGAGAATGTCCCACTCTGGGTCTTGACATCAAGGATTTTACTGGAAGGACCCCAGCTGGGTGCTTTCTTCTGATTCATCAGCACTTTCAGCCAGGATGCTTGAGATCCTTTGTTTGTAAAGTAAACTCAGATTCCAAGTTTCAACTTCAGAGGAAAGGAGTGTTAGAAGCACCTCTAGACTCAAGTTCCCATTTCAGTATTCCTACCTGCCCTGCTCCCCTCTCCTGCTTCCTCAGTCCCCCATGATGTGATGTGTTATTCTCAGCTTGTGTGAGAAGAAATTGTTATGCGCTGAACTTGGGTGAGAAGCTACTTTCATGAAGTCGATTACCAGGGGTGTGTAAGCACTCCCCGAATCACATAACGCATAACGCCGGGATCACCTCTTGTGTTTTGGCTTTCCTGTAGCCCAAAGTCCAAACCTCTGTTTCAACGTAACATAACCTGTATGGACATAAGACGCATGCTACCATATCGATTGGTATTTCTAGTTTCAAGTTCTGTAATGTTATTTAAAGGAGTACACAACGAAATGATTTCAAAAACTAAAAATGTCACTCTACAAATGCACACTAACCATATCACTAACAATAAAGTAAACGCTAACTGAAGCCATTCTAAGACATCATTATAATCATTATAAGCCTAACCAAAAAAATCTAAGAAACATCACATCTAGCCTGGGTAGGATGGTGAGTAAACCATTCAGTTTTCCATGCCAATTGGAATGGTTCCAATATTTCTGGCACTCTGTGTCTGAAGATTAAAGCTGACTGTTCAGACTTAGCCTTTATCATTCTGGATATGAGCGCCTCCCCTTCCACACCCCCCCCCCACAACACCCAGAAATAAACTAAGGAAAAATTAAATGACTTGTGAAAAAGTAGAGGAAAACGAAAATCAACTTAAATGCATTCCAGACCATTTTTGTGCAGAAAAGTTTGCACCATTCACACTGCTGGAATGAAGGTCATGTCTCGGAGCTTTCAAGGTAACAACGGTGTGCCGGTTCAAGCAGGAGGACATGGTTGTACAATGGGGTGTCCGGGTGAAATGATGAGCTAAGGTGGAAAATGTCTGTTTGCATAAGGAGCTCTGCTTTCCCCAGCCAGGACCCCCTCGACCTGTTGGAAATAATGCCTAACTCACTGTGCCTGAAGTGGGAAGGCCTCACCTGCCAGGGTAAGATAGACAAGGCAGCTTGGGCAGGGGTTAAGGGCACAGACTTCATTTGGGGCTGCACTTGCTGGCTGTGTGATTGTGGGCCATGCTTTATCTTCTCTGTGCTTCAGTTTTTCTGTAAAATAGCAATTAAAATCTCTCCTACCTCTTAATGTCTTGCGTACATTAAATTGAACTAATATTTGTGAAGCTCCTAAAAAAATTCCCAAGCTCCTATTATAAGCTAGTTGCAAAATGTTCATGCAATACATGAGCCCTATTAAGGTATGAGCTGGACTTTTCCAGGTCTCCCCGTGCTGGCTGGGAACTGGGGGCAGCCCCTAGTAAGCTAGGAGTCATCTCCAGCCCACAGCTAGCCGAAAAACAGGGGACTAAGTCCTCCAACATGAGGACCTGTGTTCTGCCATGAAGCTGAATGAGCTTGGAAGATGACCCTGGGCTCCAGCTAAGAATTGTGGGGTTTGGCTGATGCCCTGACTTCAGTCTTCTGAGATCCTGAGCAAAGGATCAGATCAGGGTGTGCCCAGACTACCGTGTACAGAAATGCAAGACAATCATTGGGTTTTGTTTTCATCTACTAAGTTTGTGGTAATTTGTTACAGAGCAGCAGCTAGCTCATACAGAGAAAAAAAGATCTCCACTTCATCAAGAGATATGACCTTGGAGTCCCCTCAAGGGGTATTAATTTTTCTTTTCCATCCACAGTGAAACCTGACAGCTTTTAGTGATTGAATATGCTCTGTGAAGAGATGCACACCTCACTATTTTCTTCCTTGGAAATACTATTCACCAGCACGAAGGTACAGAGACTTGGGATGATTTGAGTTCCCCAATAATAGGGGGTTTTGCAAATGACACATCAATTCCTATTTCCTCCTCCCATAGACCATGAGGGAAAAAGAGAAAACCAGAAAATCCAGGGAAGCTAATCAAGAAAACAGAACCATTTGTAACCATGTCTTTATGATGCTCGTTTATATGCAAACATTTATTTAAGGTGGACGTTTGTTAAGTTCAACAGAAAGTAAGAGCAAATAATCACTGAATTCTGTTTCTATCAATTCCTTTTCCCTCCTACTTTAATCAATGCCCAGCCATGTATTCCTGCTTTCTGCACTCTATGTAAATTTTGCTTCTTTAATTAATGTCATTATACACGCGTATGCTATTCCGTATCTCATTACCACCCACTGAAGAATGCCTAAAGAACATGGATTGTGGGTCATAAAACTTGGCTTCATGGATGCTTCTTGATGGCTCTGATCTTTTTTAAGCTTTGTAACATAATAGTTCTGAGTTTCCCACTCCAGAACAGTAAATAGAAGCCTCAGTAATACCCACTCGGAGCCGTGAACGTTAAGTCAAATGTCGACATAACGTATCTAAGTTTGATTCCAACTTCCCCTTCTCTGACAGGTTTGCAGTTACTCTCAAGTAGGACCAGAATAAGTTCAGCCAACAATGGTGGCCTCCAGGCATCTTTGCTTACGTTCCCTACAGTTTGAGGAACAAAGAGAGTGACTGGCCAGCCCCACCGGAGAGCAGGGGCAGCAATCCCTGGGACAAGGTCATGGCACTGTAGGGGTGCCTTCAGGGCCGAAGGCCAACTGAATACAGCTGGAATGGTAGCCTCTGGACACGGGGCAGGGAGCCCATACTCATCAGCACTGTAGGGACTGCCTTTCCTTTGGGGGCCAATTCAACTCCACCATTCTGGCCAACAGTAACAACAAAATCCCAGCCCCCAGAGGAATTCCTCCTCTTCTCTCCAGAAGGTCCATGGGGTGAAGAGGAGAATGCTATGATTCTGGGTAAGGGAGAGAGCTAGGGCTGCAAGTCACCATCCTGTCCCTCTGGGACCATGCCCTGCCCTGATCTGTGACACCCATCCAATACTTTCCCTTATGCTATGCACCCCCCAACCCCAGGCTGGTGTTGCTGGCTCCTGTCCCACCCACCCCCCTCCCCAACCAAGTGTGGGAGGATACAGGATCTAGGGGTAATCATGACATCACTCTAACTTACTTAAAGAAACACGTGACATCACTAGCAAAGTTTGATGAAATCCAGCTTTGAAGTCAGAAATCAGATCCCAAAGTTTCCGTTGCCAGCTCCCCACCCCTGGCTACCTGCGCGGGGTCAACCGCTTGTCCTCCTCAAGCCTACTTCCTCCACAGTAAGTGAGGAAATGGGTGGTCCTGGCTTTGTCTTGGCTCTCCGTCTGGTACTGAGGCTTACATGGAACAAGCAGATGATAGAGGCTAGGAAGGATGTGGGTGACGGTTTACACCAGTGCAAAACAGAAACCCGAATCCTTAGTCAGTGCACCCCACATAGCTAAGAGAAGCCTTCCCAACTCGTTCACACCTCAGCTGTCACCTCTCTGAACAACGAATCCCACCCATTACATTGGCAATGGGATAACCTTGGAAGCATCGCTAACAAGGCAGCACTTCTGTTACCATCTCGGCTCTGAGATGACCTGAAGGTCCACACCCACACCGTCAACAGGATCTGCCCTTTGTCAAAAGAAGGTTGTGCTCAGGACTTTCTGAGGGTGGTGGGGTCATATTTTGATGTGAGCCCCCTCTTGGCTGGTTGTGCCATCTTACTCTGCCCGAGTATTTACTCTGCCTCTCCAGTGCTCCACGGTGGGACAGCCGATGGATGGGGCTAGCAGGGTTTCTGCTACTCGGGGAAAAGTGCTCACAACCCTTGTTCTTACTTCCATAGCACCTACTACATGCTGGACACCACTCTAAGCAGGCCATACACTGGGTCATTTACTCCTAAGACAACATTTTCAAGAAGACAGAAATCACATGTCACACAGAAGCCCATGGTCACACAGTAAGAGGCAGAGAGCCCTGAGCCATCGAAGGGTCAACGGCATTTCCATTGTTGGATAAGACAGGAAAGAATCCTATACTGGGTATGGAGGGCTTTTGATGGATAGATTTTCATTGCCTCTCAAAATCTCAGGAGGCAGATATTTTTACTGTGAACACGCACATACATATCCCCACCTTCTCTTTATGCTCTGTCTGTGTTTTGCTCTCATTATACTTTTCACTATACAGCACAGTGGGTATTTTACTTTGTTCCTTATTCTTTCTCCCCATTAGAATAAATGGTGGGGTTTTATCCCTTTTATTCCCCACTCCTGGGTTTCCCATACCTAGAACATAGCATGTATTTGGTAGTCAATAAGAAACGGTTGAACAAATGCCCATTTTACAGATGGGAAAACAAACTCAGTAGTTGTTTGACTTATTCAGGATGGCATAGCTGGTTAGTCACAGGCCTGGGATTTGAACTCAGGGCATCCCCACCTGGAGTTGTTACTCTTCTCTGTCCTCATCATGAGGAAACATCCTTATTTTTTTAAAGATTTTATTTGTTTATTTGACAGAGAGAGATCACAAGTAGGCAGAGAGGCAGGCAGAGGGGAAGGGGGAGGCAGGCTCCCCCCTGAGCAGAGAGCCCGATATGGGGCTGGATCCCAGGACCCTGAGATCATGACCTGAGCTGAAGGCAGAGGCTTAACCTACTGCTCCCTTCCTTCCCTATCCTCTGCCGCCTGCTCCCCAGCAGGGGGCCTGGCCCACTCTTCTTCATCCCACTCATTGACATGGCTGGTTTGAAGTCGCAAGGGTGTGTCCCCGTCCTCCGCAGAGGCAGGAGAGTCACCCGCAGCCTGGCTCGCCCATCCCTGAGGCAGAGAAAGGTGGCCAATGTCCTCCAGCTCCTCTGGAGGCTGAAATCAAGACTGAGCAGGCCTGAGCCAAAGTCCTATCCTCTGTGTTCAGACTTGGTGCTGTCACATTCCTCACATAATTCCCCATCCTTGTGCCTGCAAGGCACAGCCACTGTGTGGGAAGGGCACCTTTTCCTAATGAGCTTGGCTAAATCCAACGTCTCCCGGCCGTGTGGGCGCCCCTTGGCCCCTGGGGACTCCAGTAAATGGTGGCAGCTGGAAGGGAGTAAACACAAGTAGGAGGTGGGGAACTTCTCAATCAAGTCCCAATCCCGGGAAACCTAACATCGCATTTGTCTTTCTGATTTATTTAAAAAAAAAAAAAAATCAGGCAGAGAAATCTCAGGGTGGCCAGGTAGAGTCTGCTGGTGACAGGATCCCCAGTTAAGCTATCTGCAAAACCTAGAAGGCAAGGCTGCCTGGACACCCCTCCTGAAAGCACGTGTATCCGTGAGTTCGGACCCTCCTATCAACCCTCAATCGCCACCCTACGTTGGCAAGACAATCACACCCATACGTTCACAGTGCTCTGCTCTCCTTCCCGAAATCAAGAATTGCTTAGCTCCTCCTCTGTCACCAACAATGAGCCCAGCAGGAGCAAAGGTGAATGATATGGGACATATCATGACCAAGGACTTCTCTGAAGGCTAATATTTACCTTTGAGCCTTGCCTATTCTAGAGGTGGCCTCCATGACTTCAGGAAGTTCTGCCCCTTGAAGATCTTTCATCTGGAAGCCTCCAGAACATTCTGGACACTATCACGCCTCATGGAATGGTGGCTTGGCAGACGTTAAAATACCCATTTCTCAAATGGGAGAAGTAGGTTCTTTGAAGATAATAGCATTCAGAAGCCATCTCGGAAGTTACTCCCAAGTGATTATTTGAAGTACAAACGGCTGTTTTGATCTTAGGACTCCCCTGTGTGGGCCCTGACAGCAGCTCCGCGCTGACAGTAATGGCCGCAGGCCTGCCCCAGTCTCCCCCATGGTCACGGCCCCTCTGTGCTCCAAGCCAGATGTCTACTGCTATGGGAATATCACCTTTCCCCTTGCTAAGCAGCTGGTGCACTGAGCATTCTCCCATTTTCCCTAAGAGGTGTTGTTCTTCACGTACCAGGTAGTTTGAATTATCCTTAGGCAATGGGCTTTGGCTTTCCCCTCCAAAATAAAACATTATGGAGGCTACAGAGAAGAATCCCAATGATGTCCATTGAAAGCAAGTGTAACTTCCACTGCCTGGCCAAGAAAGGAAGTTTTGGCTACTGATAGCATGGAGTAGGGGGCAGGTAGCCTCCCAGAAGCTGCCCAGACTTCTTTCTCTGCTGCTTGGGCTGGTGTCCCTCCCCACTGTGGCTTCTCCACAATCCCTTCTCCATCCAGTGGCCGGACTCATTTTCTTGACATTTGTTTTCTCACACTCTTTTTTGCTTAAGCTCGCAAAGGCTTCATGCTCCTTTCAGAACACAATCCAGACTCTCTGGTCCAATGCAGAGTCCTGCCGGTTGTGACCCTGCCACACCTGCCCAGCCCCGGGGCTCAAGGCTCCTCCTCTTGCCCACTCTGCCCCAGCACACAGACCTGCTTTCTTTGTTCTTGAACTTGCCAAGTGTATTCTCACCTTAGAGCTCTAACTCGCCCTTCCCTCAGCCTGCAGTGTTCTTCTCCCTGATATTTTTTTTTATTTTAAATGTATTTAATCAACACTAACAGAGCAAGGGATGTGGCGCCATAAACCATAAATACTTGTTCGTCTTCGTGGATCTTTGAGTAAGTGTTCTTCTTGCTTTCCTTTCCTTTTTTTTTTTTTTAAGATTTATTTATTTATTTGAGAGCAAGAGAATGAGCAAGTAGGGGGAAGGGCAGGGGGAGAAAGAGAGGGCATCCTCGAGCAGACTCCATTCTGAACATGGAGCTGGACCCTGAGATCACGACCCTTAGATGACGACCTGAGCTGAAGCCAAGAGTCAGACACTTAACCAACTGGGCCACCCAGGGACCCCTCCTTGCTTTTCACACCTCAGCTGATACATTAAGCCATCAAAGAGGCCCTTCTGGATTGTCCACACTAACATTGAACCAGCCACTCAGTCCCTAAAAGCCTGTTTTCATTCTTCGCTTTGTAATTACTGTTGCTGTTTCCTTTCTTATTGTCTATCTCTCCCACTGGAATGCAAGCTCCATGCGGACAGGCCAGTTGTGTCCTTAGAATCTAGAACAGTCCTGGGGGATAGTGATATACTCAATCCCTCCTTTTTAAAGAAGGAATGGATGTACAGAATGCTGTGAGAATCCCACCCACCCCCAAATTTCAGTGCCCCTAAGATTCTCAACATGGGCACACTTGTTTATTCACAAACTTGTAGGAATGTTATGCTCTTCTGGTCCCACATGGGAATAAATTTAGTTGCAAAATATAAATGACCATTTGAACGCAGCAAGGGAAAAATATGTTCCAGGAACACAATCGTAAGAACAATGTTCTTGCCTTCAATGTTTGCTTAACACCACTGTTGTATTCCTTTGGGTCTCCTACTGGATACCCAGTTCTTCTAATGTTTAAAAACAAAACATGCTTCTGTGACAAAAATATTTCCATTCCCTATGTCACTTATCTTTGGGGATCCAAAAGGTACCTTGGTCGTATATATATTGATAACTAAAGGAAAAGTAATTTTTAGGTCTTAACTTATCATTGAACATATAACCAGATCTCCAAGGAAACTTGGGATTGTCTGTTTAGCTCAGAGTCTTTTTAATCCCTTTTTTCTTACCTAAGACCCACAGTATGAATCACATTTTATTTCAGAATCTGGTACTCATACACAAACATTGTTGAAATGAGCAATTCATGGAACAGGCTGTGCCCTAACTACATATAATTGTCCCTATACATCTAGTCTAGTCAATTCGATTGAATTCGATTTAATTTGATTTGATTCTATCCCATCTCATCCCATCCCATCCTATCCCGTTCTTCAAAAGGCCAGCCTAACTCTCTAAATTGATTTCCTAGCCCATTAAGTTTATAACCCAAAGTTTGAAAACACTGATTCTGAGCCCAACTCCCCTTCCCCCCCTTTTTTTTTTTGCACAGAAGATAACACAGCCCAAAAGGTTATGAATTGCTCAGGGCCCAATAGCTAGTCAGAACTGGGATACAACTCAGCATCTGATTTATGGTTCCTATCTGAACAATGGCTTCAAGTCACCAGTGTGAACTTCTGATCACCTGGGAAGAAATTCCATTGGTTAGAGCATTGTCTTTTGTAACCTTCCCTATTTAAACAGTGTTCAGCAAGTAGCAGTTCATAGACAAGGTCCAGTTGCTGACCCCACATCACGTTAAGATGCACTTTCCACTCCAGTGTGATGTCTATCTACTGACCCAGTAGTCTCCCTGCCCCGAGTTAATGACACTCCCAAAAGGAAGACCCTCAGCCTAGCAACATACGTATGTACTTACAGAGTATTGTCTACCAGAGGGCTAATGACATTGTAAAAGAATTGATTTTCTCTCATGTTTCTCAAAGAGAAATGCCCTGCTGATCTAAGATCTTCTATGTAGAGGAAAGGCATTTCATGAGATAATTCCAAAGGATTCCAAGCTCAAAGTTAAATGGCTAGATACACACTAGAATTAATATATTCATTAGTTCTTTTAAAATCAAATAAATTTTATTAATTTATTTGACACACAGAGAAAGCGTGCACAAGCAGGGGGAGTGGCAGGCAGAGGGAGAGGGAGAAGCGAGCAGGGAGAACGATGCGGGGCTCAATCCCAGGACCCCGGAATCATAACCTGAGCTGAGGCAGACGCTTAACCAACTGAGCCACCCAGGCGCCCATATTCATTAGTTCTTAATATGAGGTAGGCCCTATAACTCAAAAGGAAATTTTTTAGACATTCTGAGAAGGAATCTGGACCAAGAATGTATGATATTTTTTCTCGGTTTAAGAGAGAGAAGAAGAAATACCAGCCTTTACATATACACTCTTCATGGCTGGTTTGAGAAAGAGGACCCAGGCCCTCAGAGGGACAGAGGTTACCCCTTGATTTATCAGTAAGTATGCCCCGAGGATATAGAAACTGCCCCTACGTCTGGGACAACTTTGCACACAGTATATAAAGAGTAAATGAAAAAGTACAAGCAGCTAGCAGTTGAAGAACTCCCAAAGGAAGAGTCAACCAGGACAGACAGCATGAAAATCCCACTTCAGTGAATGGAATGACTTTGGCCCAGACAGTGTGGCCGGTTCACCTGGTCATTCTGAGGGTCTTTGTGCCTTTA
The DNA here is from genome assembly GCA_004024625.1 of Mellivora capensis. Classification (NCBI taxonomy): domain Eukaryota; kingdom Metazoa; phylum Chordata; class Mammalia; order Carnivora; family Mustelidae; genus Mellivora; species Mellivora capensis. Next base: position 69,966 of record PISX010002933.1, on the reverse strand, counting down.
TTTTTGGCTACTGGGCTCTTCCAGGGTCCCAGACAATGAGCCATCATGCTCAGGGTCACAAAGCTGGCTTGCCCTGACTCAGGTAAACGTGGGGTAGACTCTCCATTTGTTCAGCCTATAAGTTATGTCCTTCACTGTCTGAGCCTTCCTCCCACACAGCAGAACCTGGGGCGCGGCACCTGAGTTGGGTTGGGTGGGGTCTGGATGCCAAGACTGGGTGTGGCTGTTCAGGTAGAACTTGCCCCTGCGCGCTGATGCTTAGAGACAAGGGAACAGGCAAGAGAAAACACCTCTTGTAGAAACAAAAATCAAGAGCAAGGGAGGATCCGACTGAAGAAGCCAGGCACAAGGGGCATCAGGTTTAGGGCAATAAGACAGAAGTATGGCAATAGATTAAACTTGGAAGAATTCCTCATGCTATTCCCAGGCCAGCTTTTTGAAGGCTAGGGTAGGATAAGATAGCATGGAAGAATGTTTTATGGAGTAAGAGTATAACTTGTCCTGGAAAGTATCCTTTCAGTTAAATGTGTGGGTTATGATGGCAAATACAGCTCTTCCTGGGGGTCTTGGTTAAAGAAGTGGATTTTGGGCACCTGGGTCGCTCAGGTGGTTAAGCAATAGCCTTCGGCTCAGGTCATGATCCTGGAGTCCCAGGATCGAACTCACATCTGGCTCCCTGCTCTACAGGAAGTCTGTTTCTCCCTCTGACCTCTTCCCTCTCATGCTCTCTCTCTCTCTCATTTTCTTTCTCTCTCAAATAAATAAATAAAATCTTAATTAAAAAAAAAGATGTGGACTTTGCTTCCCTACTGCTGCATGCTTAGAAAGTTGCTAGGCGACACGGTTCCACTAATAGCATGTCCCTAAGAGATGACCCAAGTTTAGCCAACACAACACTCCACACAGCCCCAGGGGCCTTTGCTTGGTGTCAGCTGCATAGCCTCCTGTGCCTCAAAGGACACTTTTCTAGGCTGGCTTGGACTGAACAAAACGTGCTCAACCCCTAAACTTTGCCCTGCGCCCACCACCCCACCCCAACTCCACGTGGCTACGTTTTCTCAAAATAGGAGCTATGATGTTAACCAGGAATGATGACTTGACAATAAAGAACAGGAGAGATGGTGCCTGGAATCCTCAAAGCACTATCACTAATGGACAATAAACCAGCAAATAAATATATCTATCTCTCCATTATTCTCAATCTTTGTCGATATAAATCAATATACCTCTCATGGACCCATGAAAATTCATTACAAAATTGTAATACATATTTAAGTCAAGTTGTACAGTTAGGGACCTCATGTAAAATATTGGCCCAGAGCCCTTCAAACCCCAAAGCCTGCCTTAGTGAAGAGGATGGTCACCTGATCTTGGCCTTAACCTTATGTTTAATCTTTTTCCTTGCTGGTCTCCACAGTGCCCACATGGTGGTCAACCGAGGGCAGTCCCCAATAAATATGTTCTGGAAAAAAGACAGAGTTGGTAACCCTGGCAACGTCCCTAATGTTTCATTTTTTACCTTCTTAAAAGCAGTATGTAATAAGGGAATTACCCTAAACAGTGAAATAACAAAAGTACTTCCAGAAGGTGAAGGTGAAGGTCAGCTTTTAGGCACACTCCAAACCGAAGCTCAGTTTCAGAGAAAAGGAATGTTCTCAGCATAGAGCCCAGCATAGAGCCACTCAGAGATGAACGACCCTGTGAGGCAGAGGACGTGGGAGCCAGATGTGGGCAGTGGGACATGGCACATTCTCTGTGACCTCTGCTGGGTGGTTACAGATTAGCAAACATGCAGAAAACCACAGGGACAGCCACTTCGGCTAAGGAGGGACACGCTCTCAAATGGTAAACCCACAAATGAACATACAAGTTCAGAATTCATAAATGTTCCAGAAAAGACAGCACAGCTTAAAAGCGGTATGCATTTCATTATGAAGCAAATTTACTGATTTGTTTCAGTTTTATGTCCTGGGAAGGACAGATCTTGGCAGCGTTTCCATGTTCAGATCACTCCCTGCTGCTGCTGCTTTTGATTTTTTCCTTCCTTGGTTGTGACTTCTACCAGGACTCTGGACACTGAACTGTAATGTTCTCGAATGTGCGGCAATGCCAAGTAGAGGCACTTAATCAAACAATTGCAGTTGAAATTTCTGATCTTTTGTTTTTGAAATTTGGGTCGAGAATGAGGTTTTTGGGCAAACAACTCTTTATAAGCAGAAGCCTAACCAACATCAGCTTAAATTGCTGAAATGGCTGTTTTCCCTAAAAATCTACATTTATAAACACATGTGGTAACAAAGACACGACTAGAGCTACTGTCACATTCCTCCTTATAGCCCAACTGTATTTCTTTTTTTTTTAAAGATTTTATTTATTTATTTATTTGACAGAGAGAGAGATCACAAGTAGGCAGAGAGACAGGCAGAGAGAGAGAGGGGGAAGCAGGCTCCCTGCCAAGCAGAGAGCCCGATGTGGGACTCGATCCCAGGACCCTGAGATCATGACCTGAGCCGAAGGCAGCAGCTTAACCCACTGAGCCACCCAGGCATCCCCCCAACTGTATTTCTGATGATCCTGTCTCCCTTTATCTCCTCTCATCTCAAAGCCAGGGAAACACTAACTTCTTAGAATTAAAGGATTGAATATCTCTGATTAGAAACAATTTCCTCCCAACTTAGGGAAATGGTGATGCAGACTTGCTTTGGCCAGATTGGGAAATGGCAGCAAAAGTATCCCCAGTGTGTGCCACCCCCAACACCCACACCCGCCACAGAGCCCTGCTCCTTGAGGCCACAAATATCCATTGTGCCCGGCCTCTGAGGGTTTTCTTTTGCAGTGACCAAGGAGGTGAGCACATGCCTTTTGTTGGATGAATTAATACATGTATGAAGGCTGCAGTGGCAACTCTCTGGGCTCTGGGGGACAGACATTATGAACTGTTGATGACCCAGTAGGTACACTCAGAATAGAGGTGGAATGGGTGAGGAAGCCCCACGTATAAGGAAGAGCAAACTGTGGCAGCCTTGACTTCCAGAGATTCTTGGGATTGTTTTCCTCCAAAGAGTGTCACCCACTGGTGTAGAAGAGTCACAGTGACAACTAGGCAAGAGGCAGGCACAGCAACACAAGTATCCCAAATGAGTAAGAAAAAGGGAGCCATTCTGGGGTCCAATACAATTTCAGGTCATCCTGGGAGCTGTGGTTTTGCACAAGCTCAAGAGTCATGGAATCTTAGAGCTGGAAGAGGGGTTAAGATCATCTACCCCCACATTCAGTCAGTCCAGGAATTTTCTCTAAAGTAACCCTAGCAGGATGTACAAGACCTTTACATGGATGAGTAACTTTCCAGTTGAAGAGGTATCCAGGGCATAACCATAAAGAGCCTTTCCAAAACTAGTAGCTTCTAGAGCACTTGGGTGGCTCAGTCAGTTAAGCATCTGTCTTTGGTTCAAGGCCATGATCCCGGGGTCCTGGGATCAAGCCCCATATCCTGCTCCCTATTCAGTGGGCAGTCTGCTTCTCCTCCTCCCCCAATCCTCTCCCTTACTCAGGGTCTCCCTCTGTCTCTCTCAAATGAATAAATTAAAAATCTTTTTTTTTTTTTTTTAAGACTAGTAGCTTTCACTCCTTGAGAGCAGCACACAAGGTATCACACATCAGGCTAAATATCTCACTTGCATATTCTCAGTCTTCATAACAACCTGATTAGATAGGAACTGCCAGTGTCCCTATTTTGTAGATAAAGAAACTGGGGATTAGACACACTCATTAATTTGCCCTTGGTCACACCACTGATAACTGGCACGGTCAGGATTCAAAACCAGGTCTGGCTGATATCAGAGCTAAACAGATAACATACACTAGTCCTTTCTCTGTGGCTTCTTATGTCATATAACAAAGTGCCAACTTCCTCTTGAGGTCAAGAAGCCTCTCCTTTGAAGGCTTGGAGAGGAAGGATATATATTTCTTTCCCAAAGATGCTTCAAAATGCCAAGAAACTCGCCAGAATGGGCTACTCAGAACTGTCTGCCATTCTACCTGGATGGTATCCCGCAGAACTCTTACTTCCTTTGTTTAAGAAGTACTCATGCATAACTCTTGAATAACTTGCTGTTGGGTTTTGCCATCAACCTTTCTCCCTTCTTTTGAAAGTTGGGGCTGTTTTCACATCTTTAAACTTCTGGCACTTCTCATATGTTTTTGTAGGATATTGTCAGTAATGTTACCAGTATGATGTCAAAATCTTATCTTCAATGCTTCTTTTTATTTTATGAAGAGTGTTACTAGAATCATGAGGGAAAACAAGCTCCAAAGATGGATGTTCTTCCCTGTCAGACATTGAAGACGTTTCTAGTAGATTTGAACGGACTTCCCATCGTGCCATTAAATACGGGCGGGTAAATTGCACTCATGAGCAAACCGGTTCTTTTCAGTTACATATTTTAAAACATATTTTACTGAAAATTTTATTCAGGAAATGTGTTGTAAACCAACTTCATTTCTGTCAGCTTGGTTTTACCAGGACTTAAGTGAGGCATTCACATTTAAGTTGGGACCGTGGTCATGGAACCCACAATTTCTGTCCCAAGGCAATCTCCTCATCTGGACCAATTGGCTGCCTTCTTATCTACAGCATAGAGCAGAATGGGTGATATTTTGGAGATTACTATTCATCCTCAGGAATCCGAACTTCTTCTCTATTTGCAGTACAGATAGAACGTTGGCGAATATCAGATTTAATCAATGGGGCCACCAAAACGAGCTCAGGTGATGAAAGCCTCCTCTGGTGAATAGGGGGAGCACCAGGGAATTTTAGGGCAGTGAAACTATTCTGTATGATACTGTAATGCTGGATACATCTGTCAAAACCCATTGAATATACAACACAAAGACAGAATCCTAATGTAAACCAGGGACTTCAGTTACTGATAAAGGATCAATATTGGCTCATTAATTATAACAAATGTACCCCACACGAGTGCAAGATGCTAATAATGGGAGATTGGGGCACAGAGGGAGGGGGTATGTGGGAACTCTGTACCTTCCCTTAATTTCCCTTAATTTTCTGTAAATGTAAAAATGATTTTTTAAAAAGTGTTTTAATTAAGGAAAAAAAGCTCCTCTTAGCATACAAGTCTGCTGCAACAGAATAATAAGAGAAGAGAGAAAGAGGAAACAGAGAGAGAGAGAGAGAGGTGTGGCGAGGGAGGGAAGGAAAGAAGCATTGTATGGCAAAGCACCCAATTAGGAAAAACACATCACTTAAGAAATGGAAGAAATTTAAACACAACTTAAAGGAAAAGAAGAAATGCCTCAAGTGCTTTACACCACGGGAATTTGGAAAACACATGTTGACAAATGACTGTAGAATGGCAATGATCTAGCCTCAATAAATAAATAATGCTGAATCCAGCAGGCAGTAGAGAGGCTCACTGAATCTACCATGCTACAAAATAAATTGGCAGGGATGTGAGCATGGCCCAGAATTCCACTTATCCAAGTCAGGGATGAACACTGAAAGGAAGAGCAGAACGGGATGCGTGAATGGTGAGCCCAGGAGGGGCTGGTTGTAAAACCAAGATCCCACCTAACAGTGACTCTACCTTCAGACAGGTAGAACATATTCCTCTGTGGTCTGGGGCCACCCCTCGCCCTTGACCACGTGAGGAGCCTTTGTACAAATTAGAAGAAGGCATGAGCAGTAGGAGAACAAGTTGATGAGTAAAAGAGTGCCCTTCCGGCTGGACCAGGAAGAAGAAGGCAAGGGGTTCCTGGCTGGCTAGTGGGTAGAGTACACAACTTTGATCTTGGGATTTGTGGGTTCAAGCCCCACTTTGAGGGGTGTGGCAATTTAAGATTGCTTAAAATTAAAACTAACAAACAAAAACAGCAACAAAAAAGGCCAGCCCCCTGGGCAGAACAATGCTGGGACCATGGCTTTGCAGAGTACAGGCTGGATTTCAACTCCTAGAATGCCCCATTGAAGATACCCTGGTGCAGGGCACCACCTGTACAATCGTGCCTGACTTCTTTACTTGGATAAACTCATCCTGCAAGTGTAGTCTCAGCTCCTGCCTCCTCACTGGGATTCCTGGTTGCTAAGCAACAGCACCGATGCCTAAAGTTTTTGGTTCTGGAAATACCACTCCACCTGTGGAGGCAAAACTCTTCCTTTTTGTTGAATATGGAAATGTATCAACCATGGGGCGGTGAGAAATAAGTACAGAGAGAGAGTAATTCAAGCTTACATTTTTGTGCAAAGTTTGTATTTCTGAATAGAACAGTTAGATTTGTGGATTCAGCTTGAAGCCGAAATTGTATTTTAACATTTGCAGTTTTCATCAGTCAAATATTCATTTTAAGCCAAATAACTTGTAAATAATCTTTTCTGTACATAAAGTCACTGATTTACCATTAAAAAGAACTCCGGAGAATAGGCAAAATAGAATTTGGAAAAAATGCAGATTGAGGTTCATAGAATTGCAGAACTGAAGAAATAAATTGAGAATGGAAATAATACAATTCCGGAACCAAGAAGTAGATTTGAAATAGCAAGAAACAAAATAGTTAAAGTCAGAAGTCAATTACTAACATAAAATAACAGATTCAAATAATCAAGGTAAATGGAGACAAAAAAGACCAGTCACAATAAGAAGAATGCAATAGATAGAAGTTAGTACCCTTAAAGGAAAAAAGTCAGCAAATGAAAACTAAAAGTATTCAAAGATACCTCAAGAAATGCATTTTCCTGAAATGTAGGGACAAGGGAACCTCCTAACCATGGGCACACGTTTTCCGGAAAACTGATACAAAAATTGACCATTGAGACTTATCCTGGTTGTTACTAACCTTACAAATAAAAATCAAGAATTCTTCAGTCATCCAAATAGAGAAGCTTCTAGAGACGATCTGAGGCCTCGGACTTGTCCACAACAACATTCATAGCCAAAATACATTGGAGCAATGTTATAAGGGAAAGAAAGTATAATCCAGGAATGTTCTAACCAACCAAGATGTCATTCAAGTACACAAAGTCCCAAACATGAAAGAACTCAAGAAATATAGCACCCTAGAGCCCTTTTTTGAAGAACTATGTATTGATGTAACCAAGGGCTAAATGGGCAAACCAAGGACTAATATTTAATGCCAGAAAATAGTGAAGCAATGTTTATAAGATGCTAAAGGAAAGTGATCCAGGAATATGATATCTAGCCAAGTTTTCCTTTCAAGCATTTAAGAATGAAATCCAGCCAATTAAGTGAGAAATCAAAATGAAGAAACAAGGAATAGATTACCCAGCGTTAAAAGAACTGATGGTGAGCAAGGAACCATTTACAAAGAGAACTGTGCCTACAGAATGAACTGTCGATGTTACAAAACTTAAACTCACATAGGACCTAAGAGAGGAGGCAGGAAGAAGAATGAAAGTACACAAATATCCCACTTTTCACAAGAGTGAATCTACCCTGTCTAAAAGTGAAATGGACTTTTATTTTTTTATTTTAAGATTTTTTTTTATAGGCAGAGAAGCAGGCAGAGAGAGGGGAAGGGAAGCAGGCCCCCTGCTGAGCAGAGAGCCCAATGCGGGGCTCGATCCCAGGACCCTGAGATCATGACCTGAGCCAAAGGCAGAGGCTTAACCCACTGAGCCACCCAGACACCCCTGAAATGGACTTTAAAACAACTGTTGCCTCCTGTCATTCAATGTTTCCTGGACCTTTTTCATCAATCATAGAAGAATCTCTTCAGGAAAGACTCTTTCACAGAGGGGGAAAAAATGATCTGAATTCCTGAAATCCTTTGATTTTACATGTTTCTGCTTAATTTAAGAAAGATGATTTTTAATTCTTTTTTTAAAAATAGAATGGACAGCATGATGTCATTGTTCATAAAATGATGTTGTGAGTCTATGTTTTTATTTGTGTATGTTCCTGGAAAGATCGCTGGAAATTTGTTCCATAATGTTAATAATACTTAATTCCTGGTGATGAGGTTTAGGATATTTTTTTTCCTTTCTTTATATTTTTCTGCATTGCTTAGATTTTTATATTAATTATGAACCATTTTTAAAGAGGTATATAGCAGTCAATCTTAGAGAAAATAAATTGGTCTCATGGGGTGAAAAATTAGTGGATCTGGAGGGAGAGGGTTATGTACATCAATAGTCAGTTTAAAAGGAGCTCCCACCAGTACAGACTAACCTTAAAGAGAAGCAGAGAAGACATTGTCTATGTTGTATGATTTGAAGGACACAGAAAGACACCAGCCCATCGAAAATTATCAGCCCTTTGAATTATCAACTATGGTTACAATCACATGAATTCATTTATCAAATCTCCTACCGACCTGCTGAGAGGTGAAAGACAAAGACCCAAAGGGATGATAGATATATGCTAGGATCCTGGACAGAGCTAGTAAAAGCAATACCCAAGGGCAGCAGCAGGTGCCTGGGAGAATGAGGATGGAAGAAAGCAGAGCTGGTGGGCAGAAAGCAAACCCAGCCAAGGAACAGGTGTCTATAAAACAGAGACTCTGAAGACTGGGTATATCGGCAAAGGATGTCAGTTGAGAACCAAAGTCAAATGAGGAACTAAGGGACAGATAGGATGCAAGAATATACTTGAGATGGGGACACTATGAGTAATTTCCTTTGCGCAGGAGTAGTTTGCCAGAACCTTCTTTGAGAGGCCCCCGGCGCACACTCCAGGCTCAAGTTGCCGATGAGGGGCCCCCAGGAGTATAGTCAGAAGGCTCAAATATTAGGCATGGTCTGAATTGGGCTGACTTGGGCAGGGTCCCACAGTAGCCTGGGAGTGGCAAGAGATGCTGGAGTCTCCACTGAGAGCGGAGCGGGGAGTTGGCAAGCCTGCTGGGGGCAGTTGCCTTGCTACTGTTTGTAGAGAAGGGCGATTTATAATCAAGCCCCAAAGGTCAATCTCATAGTCTCCAGACATTCCCCTTTCTTCAGCTAGCCTTGCCCCTGTTGAAACCATAGGACACACCCCTTGAAATAAACCAAGGTGTAGATGCCTAAGAGCTACTAGAAAAAGCCCGTTTAGGTAGCAAGTGCTGGACTCCTTTTGATTGGGGGAGGGGATAGATCCGAGCTGGTCACTGTACACACAGCCTTTTCCAAGACCCTCACCTGTTTCTGGATTTTAAACTGGTTCACCCTAGCCAAAGGCAAAAAGCCTGCTTGGCCCCTGTTTGCACAGCAGTAGTAGAGAAATGGCCCTGAGCTCCTATTAAGCTAGCTGACTCACACTGAAACTCGGGATTTATTTCCAATTAGCAGCGATGTTAAGTAGAAGGTGCTCCTCAGACAGTCTTGAAACACTCCCGCTGTGTCAACATGGTTCACAAAGCTTGTGTTTGGAAGCATTATCATCCAGCGGGCCAAAATGGAGGAGGGATTAATTCGGAGCAATAGAAATTCATTTAAAAACCAATATTAGTCACTTTAGTGTACACCCCAAAGCTGACAAAGCCAGAGTGGGCACGCCTCCTCACTGATGTGAAACTTGGAACAAAGATTAGAACAAACCAGCACGCACAGGGTCAGAGTGGGAGTAAAAAAAAGCCACAAATGAACTATAAAGTAAACGGTGTTCCCGAAGGGGCAAGATGCCTCCTTTACAGGAAGTTGCGGAGTAGAGAATGTTCTGGGCACGGGTGCTGAAAGAGCTTCTCACTTCCTCCCCCGTCCTCGGGCTCCATGAAGAATGAAGGCTATAGCCACCGTATAGCTGGGAGGATGTCAAAGTCACGGTGTCAACACTCATAGTGAACAAAGAGGCAGGGCAGTGCGATAGCAAATGCGTGCTGTTGGGAAATACTCGTTTCTAGCTCCTCCCCCAGTGGACATGTTGGCCGGGGCCACTCGATCAAACATTCATAGTCTCCTATCTCCTCCTCTGAAAGGATGCTCTGTTTATCAGCACCATCCACTCAGCTACGCTCCAGTCTTCGATGCCTGGAACCCAGGGCAGTGGGTCCAGTCATCGGTTGGCTAGAATATTTCCTATCTTTCCCCCTTACCCATCACAACTCAAACGCCTTGCCTCAAGTCACACCTGCTCTCTCTGGATCCTTGAGTTCACCCCAGCATCTTCTTCCCTGCTCGCCTTCCATGGCTCCCTCTTTTAATGGAGACCATCCACCAGACTTTTGAAGTGATTTTCCTAAAACATAAACCTTACTAAGATTCTCTACTGAGGGTCCTTTTATGGCTAACATGGCTTCCCCGTTGGAGGTAAAGCCCTGTGACTTGGCTCCAGGGAAGGTCGTGGTGTGACTCATGCCCACCTGCCTGGCTTCATCCCCTGTTGTTCCTAAGTGAACAATCATCCAGGTTTGTCCTGGTTTTAGTCTTGTATCCTGGGAACCTCCCAGTCATTGAACCAGAAGGACTAGTATCCCCACTGGGGCCCTTCTCTATAGCCCTAAGGGCTATTTACAGCTTCCCAGAGGCTCCCTCACACTCTAGGCCCTCACACTCCGTGGACTTTCTAAACCTAGAATGATCCTGTCTTTCTCCTTTGACAAAACTCAGCCCAACACCTCATCATTTGGGACAGCGGTTCCCAAGCAGGGGTTCCCCAGTAGCAGGTTCGGCATTCCCCCGTGAACATGTCAGAAGTGCATAGCCTTGGGCCCTACCCCAGCCCCACTGAATCAGGAACTCCGGATCGGAGCCTGCTAATCTGGGTTATAACAAGCCCTTCAGGGGAATCTGATGCTCCCTGAAGTAGGAGAACCACGACTCCAGAAATCTTCCCTGAGTAAGGGTCCCTCCCCCGCAGCAGCCTTGCCAACTGTCTGCTCTCTGCTACCAGGAGGCCGGTTCAAATTTGTATCATTGTACTTAGACACCAAAGTGCAATTATTTGAGGACATAGCGATCTCCGCAGTCTGACTCCGAAGCTCTTTGAAGGTAGCCCCGCCACTTTCTATTGCTTTCCAGGTAATATCAGTCTGTTTATAAATTTGGGGAAGTTTTATTAACTCTTTTATGAAGGGAACAGACTTACTAAATTATAGTTAGTTCCCTAAGTCAAACCACGTTGTCGAGAAGTGTGTAATCCTAGGAGAAAGAATGTCAGAGAACGACGAAGAAGCAGGTGTTCGCGTGCTGCCTGGAAGAATCGGTAGATTTTGCCCTAATTCTCATTAAAAGCCACGATTCTTGGCTACCCTTATTTAACTGTAATGATAGACATTCTTTTCCTGCTCAAAGGATTATCACTACTTTTTAAAATATCTTATTCCTTGAGCTCTAAGTCTCCACACGACATTTTTAAGCATTAAAAAAAAAAAAAGAACCCGAGGGACTAAAAATTGATTTTGAAAATTTCACAGCCTCTGAGTTTGCACCATCTTTGTGCTATGAAGAACCCACACTTTTGGTCCCCATTAAAAACACTGCCACATGTCTGCTATTAATAATGACAGCAATTTACTTCTGTTGAAATTAAAAGCCTTCAATTCTCTTTGAAAAACCTAAATGCAATTCACATGGTTTACAGACATGTTTCAAAGCTTTCTTCCCCTCTATAGTTTTTTTTTTTTTTGCAGGGGGGGGGGGGGGGGGGGTGTTGTTTTTAAAATAGACTTAAATCTTCAAAGTCTATGATTGCCATTTGGTGTCTGAAGATACAGATCTGAGCACGCACATAGCATATGCTTGTGCGCATTTACATTGATATTGATATTTGTATGTTGTGGCCAAACAAATAGTTTGCCTTCTGAGGCAACTTGTTATTGGTTCATGCGAATGTAATTTAACTGATATTTTTTCCCTAGCATTTTTACTTGACATTTAAGAGTCAGTGAAACTATGAAGAGAAAAAAGAAAGAAAAGAAGGAAGAAGAAAACCTTTCAATGAAAAAACATAATTGTTTTCAGTAAGCCACATGTGCCATTTCAGATGTATGTTTTATATGGTATTGTCTTGAAAGAGTACACATTAGGGGAAATTTTTTTAAAAGTAAATCATTAGACAAAACCTTAAACAACTAATTACCATTCATCAAATACATAAGAAGAAGAGATGCAGTTTGGACCACATCAAATGTCCAAGTCTTAATGGTCCAGTTTCAGACACTGAACATTAGAAAAACAGATTCTGATTCAAAAGGATCATTCCCTCCCCCAAACAAGTGCATATGTTCCAGAGTTGCTGGTGTGGGCTAGGGAGAGCCATCTGGAAGCAATTGGGAAAAGACTTCCCCAATACTCACTAGGAAGCAAATCCTATGCCAGGGTCCTGGATTTCTGAAGGACTAGGAAAATTTAGGGTCAAAATTAAGTAGAAAGTTTTTAAGGCAATAACGCAAAAAATTCATTTAAACATTTTCTTAAAGCCATTAATAACAATGCTTGAGATTTTCTTTGAAATTTGTTCAGTTTGACCCATGTCCATTGATATTTGTTGAAAGGGCTTGTCTGCCCCATTTTGCTGAATAGACAAAATAAACTCATATGCAATCCTGTAATCACATACAATACAGTTCATACAGAAAATGTTCTATATTTATGATAGCTCAAATGGGCATTTTGGGTTTTTTGTTGTCCCCCACCCCCACCCCAGTTAGTTTTATTTATTTATTCATTTTTCTTTCAAGATTTTATTTAAATTCAAGTTAGTTAACATATAGTAAAGTATGAGTTTCTGGTCAAAATAGCATTTCGCCTTATGAGCTTATTTGCTCACTGCTGAAACAATGATTCATTATAGTTCATTGGTTCATTATAGATGCTTGATAGGTTGGATGTTTTAGTAATTGTTCAATCACTATGGTAAATTCCTAACAGACATTATCTTGCACCATATTGTCTTTTTAACTTAACTTTGTGTGTAGGAGCTGAACAGACCAGATATTTCAGGGTTATTCAGTTTGGCTATATTTGGAGACATGATATGAAAAGAGTGTATAGATACATAGACGTGGGTGGTGATTAAGGAGAAACTAACTAGTTGGAAGTGACCATGTTTGGGTGGCTCAAAAGTAACCAGGTAGGGGTGCCTGGGTGGCTCAGTGGGTTAAAGCCTCTTTCTTCAGCTCAGGTCATGATCCCAGGGTCCTGGGATCGAGCCCCACATCGGGCTCTCTGCTCCGCAGGGAGCCTGCTTCCCCTCTCTCTCTGCCTGCCTCTCTGCCTACTTGTGATCTCTCTCTCTGTCAAGTAAACAAATAAAATCTTAAAAAAAAAAAAAGTAACCAGGTAAATAGACCCAAAACCTAAATGCTGCTCTCACTAGCTCCATAGGCTTCTGTAATTAAAATCAAGTAAAACGCTAATTATGAAGAGATAAGTTAACATAACTAGACTTCACTGAACCTGTAGAACATATAAATCTTTTGGATGAAGTTAATGTGACATAAACATTCCCCAAACCTCCGCTTAAAAGTATATTATTTATGTTCTAAAAATCCTTTTTTAAAAAAAAAGTTCTGATATTTATTAAACCATTATCTAAAATGTCTCAAAATTAGAAGCTGAAAATAAGTATTTTAAGATAAATAGAAATTAAACAGTCTAAAATTCTTCTGAGTATATTCAACTGGTCAATTTTGTCTGTCCTATTATAATTTTTAATCTACTGCAACCAACTGTTTTTGACCTTCACTTATTCAGGCAATGTTTAAAAAAATTTAATAATCAACATATTTATAAATAACTCAGCAAAATCATACACATTTTCTCAAGTTAATACTTTAAACTTTGTCCTTAACTTTTTGAGACACGAAATTGGCAAAGTTCAATAAACCCCTTGAGGTTTTAAATTTAGCTTTACATGGTACACGCCTCTAACGGATGAGAAGACCATCTTCCATTTGCCTTTCCTATAGGATGGGGTCCAATTTTTTCCAGTTTTATAAAACATCTAAAGCTGAGATCTCTTAACATTTTTTATTTTATAGACCTATCAGTTAAAAAAAAAAAAGGCAGTACTTTACAACATCCTTGATAAAACATACATAAAGACGATTTTTAAAAGGATGAAATAAAGTTAAACTAAATGGTATCTTAAAAATTATTAATGGTGTTAAACAATATCTTTTTGCCTTATGCTTTTTTGGGGGGGGCTGTGCTGTTTTTAAAAAAAAAATCTTTGAAAATCTTGCTTTAATACATTGTGATAAGGAGAGTTAAATGGTTATCTTCATTCTTGGCTGTAAGATCTCTGGCAGCTGAAGCAGGCAATACTCACTTACCTCCCTCCAGATGAGAGAAACTTTGTATTGGTTAGGTGCCCTAAATCATGACATTTATGTTTCAATCCTATCTACCAATTTGATCAAGGTTTCCATTGAAATTGGCTAAAAAATTTTCCATTTTCTTATGTCAATCAAAACTTCGAACTGTTCTGTTTCATTGCAAACTAGTAGAAACTTTGATACTTTAGTATCTGGGCATTTCATTGGACAGTTTAGAAAGTCTTCTTTCCAAGTGTTTTAGGGGAAGAAATATGAGGGTGTTTATACTATGTATATTACATGTTTATACCATACAGTGATTACAACAACTGCAAGGATATATTTGCAATATTTGAGGGTAGAATAGTCTCTTTTGAAAACCAGTTTCTTCCTCAGTTATTATTTTTAAAGTCACCTTTGCTTGGAGGGTAATAAGTAACTCCTGATTACTTATTTTTGAGCCTCGCTTTTTCAAAAGATTACTCCCCTCATCTGCCCCTTCCCCACCTGTCCCCCCAAAACACCCTACTAGGTAGCTTTCCATTGACATGGACTTATGGTTAAAGAAAAGGTCAGAGTTCCTTGGGTTCCTGGGTGGTTCAGTAAGTTAAGCATCTGCCTTTGGTTCAGGTCATGATCCCAGGGTCCTTGGATTGAGTCCCATCAGGCTCAAGACTCCTAGGATGTGCACAGCCGTGCCTCCACAGGCCGTAACCAGCACCTGTGAGGGTCCTGCCAGGGCCAGGCATTTGATCCCTGAGACCACCCTCCCCCAACATGCACAGACCAAATGAGGGTGACAGGTCAGTCTCTGTGTGAAAAGTTAAGAAACCTTCGTTCTTTTTTCTCATCTTTGACACAAGAATAAAAGTGCTGCTATCTTCTTTCATCCTCTCTTGAGCCAGGAAGTACACACAGACCACTTTAGAAGTCACTGTCTTGTGGCTTTCCCAAACATGTCTGTGTATCCATCCTCCTGTCTCCAATCTAAGGTCAGGGATAAGGCAAAAGTATAACCACATGGTATGATGTTAAATCAGCCCCTGACAGTTATATTCAGAGAAAGCTGATGCTGGCAACTCTTTCCTCTCCACGTCATGGACCAGGGAATAGGGAAAGCATTGGTGAGCTTTCAAGGATTTTCCTGCCTTGAGTAGGAGTAGAAGTTCCATGAGCTCCCAGTAGGGGCTCCAGGAGCTTCTTCAACCCTCATCAGTACACAGGGTTGGGACAATCCTTGCTGGAGCCAGGCGACAAGGCATAAGCTACTCTGAGCTGACTTCCCGGCAACCCAGGGGCTCTCCCTGAGCTCAGGAGGAGAGCCAGTGTTACGCTAGGGATTTTGAGCCTGTGTCTTTGGCTGACTTCCCTTCTCAAAACCCAGTGATGTCCTCTTTCATACTCATATTTCCATATATTGCTTTCTATTCCCACTGTGTGTTCTGTCATTTAACCCCCTAGATGTCTTCTGCATGGAGACCCACCAGTTCCCACTATCTAAGCTTCAGGGAAGACAGAGACCGTTACAGATGGGTGGGCCGAAACACCCAGAGCCCAGCCACCAACCAGTTCTCAAATATCCCTTCTTGAGCCACAGCTGGCAGGTGCTGAAAGGAACTTGATCCCCACTCCGGAATCAGGCAGCCCCTAGGGGGCAGTAGTGCAGTCAGCCGGAATGAGGGCATCTCTCCCTCCCCAAAGAGTAACTTCAAGGGATTCCAAGGGTGCCAATCCAACTCACCCACCCCAGGTTCGTAGCTGGAGTTCATGGTGACAAAAAGGGTCCCCTAGGAACCCATGCTGGTGTGGGTGCAGCCAGCAGGTGAAGTCAGACATCAGCTTTGAGGGGAAGGGACGGTAGTTCTAGCGGTCATTCCCAGGGTTCCGTGTCAGTGGGTCCACTGGGCAATCTTCACGGTCTGGCCCAGGGACAGCCATGGCTGTGTCTTTACCAGACCAGCTATGTGCTTTCAGTTTAAACCAACTGAAGCTGGCCTCTGTTGCTTTATAGGCAAGAATCCTAGCTTGTACAATTAGTGATTCAAACAGATTTCAGGGAGAACATGAAGAGTTGCCATGGGCTCTCATACTGGCTGCTGGCACCATCCAGCACCATTAAGAACTCATCTGCCTAGCTTATCTCAAAGGCAGCTCAGCTCTTCCCACTAAACACTCTTTTACTGGCATCTGCTAGGCGCCAGGCACGGTACACAGAGCTTTCGGTGTCATCTCAGCTAATCCTCACACGATGCCATGAGATCCGCACAGCTGTCTTTACCATTTTACAAAAAAAAAAGGGGGGGGGGTTCGAGAGATTGACTAATGCACCAAAGCCGCATCGCTATAGTAAAGATTCGAAACTGGCCCCATCATACACCCAAGTCCACGTACTGACCTCCAGTCCCGCCTTCTCTTTCCCCCAGAGGCATAGTTATCTACCATCATGCAGACCAACAGCACGTTCCTGACCCTGACCAGACCTCACAATTTGATCCAGCATGAACTAATTTTAAAACCGGGAGCAGTCTGCAGACTAGACGTAGTCAGACGTCAGAACTTTGCTGCCAAAACGTAGGTTTGAGAGACAGCTGTCAACTTGGCCAGCTCGCGTCACTGTAGCCATGGCCATGACTTTCAGGTCACTGAAAAAGAAATTGCCGAAAACCATGGTTGGTGCCATAGCCTTAAGTAGCGGAAGAGAAACCTGTCTCCCACTGTGCAGCAGTCTGTGGGTCTCTCTGCTGGGACAGATTACTCCCTTGAATCAAGTGGTTGAGTGACCTTATCTGACTGAATGCTTACCAGGAGACATTATCAGAATTTTTCCTAAACATCTCATCAGCAGCCTTCCTGCTTTGTATCTAAGCCAGTGCCCACCACATAGGTGCTACCTAATTGAACATCTCTTTTGTCATCTGTCTTGAGGCTGAGCAATGTCTACGCTGACGCTGGGACAATAGAAAATCAGCGCACTGAATGCTCTCATTCATTGCAGATCCTACCCCGGTCACGCCTTTCCCTGCGCACCGGTCTTTGGCCAGCAGATGGTTTAGTTTACTTTTACAAAGCTGTGTTGTCTAATCTAGTGACACCATCTACACTTCATACACTTCATAAAAGGAGTTGGTTCTCTTCGCCATGGTTTTAATATTTTCCCTCTTTGTAGGAATGTTAGTGCTCAAATGCTCACAGGAGATTGTTAACTGGCTGACATGTGAACTTCCTCCAGTCCTGTTGTGTTTTTCTCTGGTTTATTCATATTACCATGTGTGTTCCGTGAATATGAAGCAGGCACCCCCCACCCTCACACCCACACAAAGCTTGATTGTTTAACAGCTGCCTGAAGATGGCTTCATTGTGTAGTAAGATACAATGTTGTTTAATATGATTACTATTTTTCTTTGTGTGTGTGATTTCAAGCTAGCTTTTAGCCATGCTGTATATTTTATGGATTATAAGTAAAACTGAGCCCCCAAAAGCAAACGAGTTAAAACGAAACTATTCCATTTTTCCTTTGTAGTAACTTCCGTTTCCACTGGAAATTACCTGAATATGTTGAAGATGCTACATCTTTGAATTACTAGAAGAAGTTTTTCTACTTTGAAAGAAGAAAATAAGCCAAAGGTAAATTTTATATAAATGTGGACAGCCCACCTCTCAGTGGGAGAACAACAACAAAAAAATACACACCACTTTTCTTTGCATTTCCTATCTCATAAAGAATCACAAGGCTTACTGCAATCCAGAGAAATGTTTTTCGTTTTACTGTTTGTTTTCTGCCTTCTTATTTCTATTTATTTTAGCTTCAAAGAATTTTGCATCCAAAAGAAATAGAAATTGTAAAAAGTTATTTTGGAATTCTGATATGAAAATGTCTCTGCTTTCATCCTCAAAAGGGCAAACCTCTTTGCAAATGAAAGAAGTGATAGCAAGTTGTTAGCTAGAGCATGTCCTGTTTATTTATTTATTTAAGCCAGCTACACTAGTTTTCATAATGACTTAAAAATAAGTTTGTTATAGCTGAAATTTTCACACCAAGTCCCACATGTAAAAATAGACTTAAATTTTCCCTTAGTTATATTGAAATAGCAGAGTGACTTTCTCAAATCTCGGGCCAACCAAACCTCAACCCCAGGCCACCATGACCATTTTCAGGGTCTTTGACCTATCTTTAGATTCATCTAGAGCCTGCAAAGTCCATCCTGACACAAAGGGCTTCTTCCAGCGGCCGTCCACATTTTCCCATTTCATAAAGTGCTCTTAGACAACAGGGGAGACCCTCAGCGTGTTCAATGATGGGACCATCGACCACCTCTTGAAATGCACCAACTTCCCATCTATTACAGAGAACTTATCTATTACTAGAACTCATCGGGATGCCACTGGCCAGTAGAGAACAGGAGCCAGGAATCTCGATCCCTGATGACTGATAATGGAGAATTCACCACCGGGAAAGCTAAGATACAGCAATCTGAGCAAAGCAGGGAATGAAAACCAGGTAGAGCTTCCGGTTACGCCGTGTACATCAAGTCTTTCCCCAGTGATACTATAGAGAAGATAGCGACTAGCTAAGTGATAGTAAAAGGAGAGGAGATGAGAGAACCTCTCTATACGTGAGAAGCAAATGATGCTACAAATCTAACTAAATATGGGGGCACCTGGATGACTCAGTTAAGCGTCTGCCTTCAGCTCATGTCATGATCCCAGCGTCCTGGGATCAAGCCCCTCATCAGGCTCCCTACTCGAAAGCGGGGAGCCTGCTTCTCCCTCTCCCATCCCCCCCTGCTTGTGTTCTCTCTCTTTCTCTCTCAAATAAATAAATAAAGTCTAAACAACAACAACAACAAATCTAACTAAATACGTACACAACTATCTGTAGCCATGTCTCATATTCCTCTCAGCTTCCACATGGGAAAAGGAAGGGTTTTGCAACCCAATTAATGGTTCAGGTAATCTAGATATTGAAGTTATATTACATAAAGTGGAAAACAGAATAGAATGAGATAACATTTACAAGTTAGAACAGAACGAGCAGACAACACTCCAGTGGTGTCACCAAATTCTCCACCCCCAGCTAGAAAGAAAACATAAAACAACCAGAGCCATAATGTAAACAAAAGAGAAATCTGGCTTCTCCGGAGTTCAAAACAAACACAGCAAAGCCAAGTCTCCACCACTCCCTCACTCACACCCCCACAGGGGAGTGAGCAGCCTCTTACATACGAGCACAGAGGTTCAAGGGCAACGTGAGTGCTGCGAGAAGGTGAGATGCTCTGGGATCTGGTGGTTACTCAAAATGGTGCTTGGATATCCTTCTACCTCCAACTGAGATGCTCTGGGGTTGGGGTTGTTACTCAAGACAGTGCTTGGAGAGCCCTCTGCTTCCAACTGATCCCTAAAATTCCACCTCTCCAGTTTCATTCTGAGTCAAGGTTTCATCTGCAGTTTAAATGCTGACACTCCAGACTTACTAATTCTTTGCATTTTAGTATGAATGGTTTTATGAGATCATCTCTTGTTTTATTAGGGAATAAGGGCAGAGGACATAAGAGCATTCTGGTATCTTTGGGGAGGATGGGCAAAAGAAGGAAGAAGGTCAAGTCAGATGAGTGCTGAACATGACCCAGGGCAGCACCAGGGAGAAGGGGGTCTTTTGGAGACTTAGTCCTCTGATCCTGATGCTCTTCTGTGTTTTTCTGGTAAAAATAGTGGTGCACTTATGTAAATAGCATCTGAAATACAGTGGATGCTAAGTAAATGTTTATTGAATGAATGCATGATTTAAGGTAGATGCAGAAGGCTCTTAGGCTGTTCGAGCAATGTTATAAAGGAGGCCCAGAATATGGGAGGACCTCATGGCAAGAGTAATATCCTTTGGAGAACATATTTCTTAAGATCAAATTCACAAGCTACACTTTCAATGGGTTCTGAAAAGTACATAGCATCGTGCCGGGAAATCAACAAAAAGATAATTTAGAGTTTCCCTCAGCTGCATTTTCTCTTTCCAGCAAAGCCCAGTTGATATAAAAATTCTTCCACTCCTCCTTCAAGACAGGACTTAGTGCTGGGAGGGGCCTAAGAAAACCCTGGTCTTGCAAATGGGGAAACTGAGAGCATTAACTGTCAGGAGCAGAGCTGAAAATAAATGTCCCCACCCGCCTCCTCATGGTCTCTCAGATTCCCTGTGGTCTCATGTTGCCCTGACTCAGATTATCAACAGAATGTGTCCAGAAGAAGATATGATTCTCAACACACTCTTCACGCTGACTGTTAGCTCCCAGAGGCAGAATTCTATTGGATTCTCACTTATATTTCTAGCACCTAGCTAGATGTCTAGAACATAGTATTCATTCTCTTAACCATTCAGCAAAAACGTAGTTAATGCATAGTTGCTTCATGCCTGTCTTCGAGGCTGGCCTGAGGCCCTGCCTTCCCACAGTCATTGAGTCAAGTGGACTGGCATCACTCCTCGAGGTTCAGGCTGGTGTGTGGGATGGCCTGAGGCCCAGGAAGTCTTCCAGGAGGAAGCAGCATCTGAATTCTGACCTGCGGGATGTGTAAGAGGAGAAATAAGACTCAATGAATATTTGTTAAACAAAGCAAAAAATGTTTTGAATATCTTCCTTTCTTTGCATTTGACTCTCTGTATACATCAGCTTTATTCTAGATTGTTCACTTATGTTTTTTTTTTCCTTATTCTTCTTTATTCTTAGCTTGTTCCTGTTCTTTGGCTCATTGGAGAGAGCTGCTTATAGAGCTGCTTATAGAGAGAGCAAAATAATTTGTTTTCAAATTATTTTGTTATCATAGGATTTCCGTGATTACTTGTGCAGAAGTCTCTGATTAGAGACATGCTTAACCGCCGACTTATCTCTTTGAGCTGACCTGGTCAGCCATGGAACTTACTTATCCAAGATGGGAGTTTTGTGTTTTGTTTTTATTTTTGGTTTTTGTGTTGTTGTTTTTTTTTTTTTTAAGATTTTATTTATTTGACAGACAGAAATCACAAGTAGGCAGAGAGCCAGGCAGAGAGAGAGGAGGAAGCAGGCTCCCTGGTGAGCAGAGAGCCCGATGTGGGGCTCGATCCCAGGACCCTGAGATCATGACCTGGGCCGAAGGCAGAGGCTTTAACCCACTGAGCCACCCAGGCGCCCCGGGAGTTTTGTTTTGTTTTGTTTTTAATTAAGTTTTTTATTTTAATTCCCGTATAGTCAAAATACAGTGTGATATTAGTTTCAGGTGTGCAATAAAGTGATTCAACACTTCCATACATCACCTAATGCTCATCATCTCAAGGGCCCTCCTTAATCCCATCACCTACTTCACCCATCCCCCACCCACCTCCCCTCGGGTGTCCTTCAGCATGTTCTCTACAGTTAAGAGTCTGTTTTTCTGTCTGTCTCTTTTTTTCCCCCCTCTGTTCATTTGATTTGTTACTTAAGTTCCATATACGAGGGCAATCATATGGTACTTGTCATTCTATGACTGATTTCACTTAGCACTGTACTGTCTGGCTCCATCCATGTGGTTGCAAATGGCAAGATTTCATTCTTTTTGATGATTGTGTAATATTCCAGTATATATATATATATATATATATATATATATATATATATAGTGTATGTGGAATTCCACAATATATTCCATATATAATGGACATATATACCATATCTATTACAGAATATATTACATATAAAGGAATATATTGAATATATTACATATAAAGGAATAATATATAATGGAATATATTTTATATGTACAGGTATGTATTATATATATATACATATACAACACACTTATATATATACACATATCACATCTTCTTTAACCATTTCTCTATTGATGGACACTTGAAGGTGAAGATTTTAAAAGTGTTGGAGACAGGGGCGCCTGGGTGGCTCAGTGGGTTAAAGCCTCTGCCTTCGGCTCAGGTCATGATCCCAGCGTCCTGGGATCGAGCCCCGCATCGGGCTCTCTGCTCAGCAGGGAGCCTGCTTCCTCCTCTCTCTCTCTGCCTGCCTCTCTGCCTACTTGTGATCTCTCTCTCTGTCAAATAAATAAATAAAATATTAAAAAAAAAGTGTTGGAGACAGACTGCCCGTGTGGCCTTGTCCCCGGCAGGCATTGTAATAACCACTGCTGACTGTCCAGTGCCTTGTGGCTCTTCTGCTCCAGCGCCCACCTCCTGCGGCCAGACTCAGCTCTGTGCAAATGTTTGGGCTCCACGGGAAGGTCACATCTCTAGGGCAGAACCATAGAGGTGTGTGTGGGAGGAGGGGATGGAGGATCTTCTGTGCAAAATTGTGTCCAGGAGATTGGATTAAGATGTTAAATCTGAGTCACTGAATCCAAGTATCATCTGTGGGGTCGGTCAGCTGTCTTCAAATGGCCTTCTAGAAAGCCGTCCCACCTCTAAAAAGTGGCAAGCCTCAGGAGGTCTGTCTGTCGCTGTGGCTTCCATGGAACTGATGGCAACCGGGCACTATGTTAAATTCAGCGTGGGCCAGGCATGCCTCAGCCTCTCCTCCGTGAAGCATAGAATCAACCACTGCCCCTCTCCCTACCTACCATGTTCCTGGAGAGCCACCAAGTCTTGGCATACTTGTCAGTTATGCAATGGCAAGGAATACGTCTGCATTTCATTCGGCATTAAAATATTAGAAAGATGAACCAGAGGGTCTAGGAAGGTATGACAGAGTCTATATCAACACATAACCTCCAATTTCTTTCCTTGTCCATCTTTCCCCAGGCCTGCTCCACAACATGAATGAATTTTCAAGAGTAGTTTTCCCCAGCAGGTCACCTCACAGAATCACAGTGGCCCCTCTGCACAGAAGGGCGCAAAGTCAACAGCTACCATGATGGAGACCTAAAAAAAAAAAAAATTGTAAGTACCACAGATAAAGTTGAATCACTTCGTTTACCATGTTAAAAACCTCTGAGATTATAAATTATGAGCTTTCTGTAAAGTAGAAAATATTTTGATCCAGGACAGAAGGACCTCATGTACCTCCAGAAGCAGCAAAAGCAGAAGAGATGCAGTGAAGGAAAGAATTGATGATGCAGAATATACAGTGGAGAGGAAATCCAAAGTATAAGTAATTCAACAAACCTAATGCCTCATGAGGTCCTGCTTTCCAGGATTTTTCCAGGTTTTTGATCATTATGAGAAAGAAAATACAGATCTGAAGCAACAGGTGGAAGGGAGAGATGCTCTGGAATGAGATGGGACACCTGGAGTCTGGTCCTGGCTCTGGACCCAGACCCTGGCTTGTGTGACCTCGGGAAAGTTTGACATCAAGAAGCCTCCGTCTCCTTGTGGTTGTGAACCCTCTGGTTAACCTCAAGGTGTGCATGACTCAGTTTGTTCCCTCCTTGTCTGTTTTTCTAGCATAATTTGCCAACATATTTGCTGCTTTTCATTTGACTTGATGGAGCCATTGCAGTACGTCAGGTTAGGTCCCATCTCATCAACTGAGGGTCTGTGAATAACTACTAATTTAGGCACCAGGCTAAAGCATATGAAAAATCTAGAGATAAAATGTGAAAAAAGACAAACTATATATCCTTATAGCTTACCTAGATTAATATGATTAATTAATTTTTTTAAGATCTTATTTATTTACTTGACAGAGAGCACAAGTAAGGGGAGAGGCAGAGAGAGAAGCAGGCTCTCCGCCAAGCAGGGAGCCCAATGTGGGGCTCAATCCCAAGACCCTAGGATCATGACTTGAGCCAAAGGCAGACACTTCACCAACTGAGCCACCCAGGTGCCCCTGATTAATTTATTTTTAACTGAACTCTGGTGCTTTTTGAGTGCTTTGTCTATTCAAAAAAGATTCCCCCTGCTGCCTGCATAAGGGTAGAGGCAGCAAGGATACCAATTTCTGTATAAAAAACAAAACAGTTATGAGGGCCTGGGTGGCTCAGTCATTAAGTGTCTGCCTTTGGCTCAGGTCTTGGGATGGAGCCACGCATGGGGCTCCCTGCTCTTCAGGAAGCCTGCTACTCCCTCTCCCTCTCCCCCTGTTTGTGTTCCCTCTCTCTCTCTCTGTGTCTCTCTCTGTCAAATAAACAAATAAAATTTTTTTAAAAATTTTAAAACATAAAAAATAAAATAAACAAAACAGTTAGGGCCTAAGCTAGGGCCTCCTGTGCCCCAACAGAGCTGAAGTAATATTGTCAGTGTGTGGAGATGCAAAATGGTAGAGCGTTCTGTGTCATGAGATCTTAGCACGGCCATCGTAATCTTCTCTGAAACTCGAGTTGGCATCCCGACATCAGCACAGCCCTGGTGGTCCTCTGGCCTTCACCAGATTGCATGAAGGTCAAAAGAGAACATGTCCTTGGACGTCTTTTGAGAATTACAAAGTGTGACCCCGTCGCAGAGGTTAGACGTTGCTAAGGACTCCGTGAGGTTGCCGTTGGTGGCCCAGAGGACTGTTTTGTTTAAGTGCGTTAGAGACCTGCAATTCAGGGAGATGAGATACGAGCGCATCTAGTTATGCCTGCGCAGCTCATCACTCCGCATATACGCTGCAGAAAGTGCATATAAGCCTACAAAAGCATGAAAGCACGGTGACACAGACGTGGACCTTCTGATGGAGCTGGGCCCACCCTCCTGCGGAAAAGTTGAGAGACTCGAGGCAGCGTGCAGCCCTTTATGACGTCCTGCTCAACCGCCCTATCTTACAGACCTCAAGAATCTATTGGAAATTAGACTCTTCGGATATTTTACATGTGGAGCTGCAGCACCAACCATCCAGATGACCGTTGCAAGAAATGTCCAAAGAGCCTCAATGGTATTGTCTTTTTTAGTTTGCATGTCTCAAAAGCTCACTCAAGGTTGTTTGTTTGTTTTTACTTCTGAGAGGTAAAAGGCATTTATTCTTGGTGGTGTGGCCTTAGAGCTAAAGGTAACACCTCCTTTGGAAGTTAGGAACCCTACGGACACCGCCCTTGGAAAGCTGTTAAGACTTTTATGCAAACCATTTAATCTCTTTGGCCTTGACCTTAGCGTTCCCATCTATGAAGAGAGCTAGTAATTGTTGAAGTATCTAAATCAAAGATAAACAACATTTGAATGTGATATCATGATGATGTAATCAGATGGTAGAATGCCACACCAGATGGTCAGTTGAAGTAAAACATATTTGGTTTCATATAATCAAAACATATCAAGTGAATTAAAGAATTGAAGTTATTATAAACGTTTGCTGCATTATTAATTACAATAGGACTCACAAACTTCATTCCTCTAGTTCCGTTACTCAGACTTTTCTCATTATTGTCCCCCAAGGAGCCTTTTATTTTTTTTATTTTTTTAAGATTTTATCTATTTATTTGACATAGAGAGACACAGTGAGAGAGGGAACACAAGCAGGGGAGAGGGAGAGGGAGAAGCAGGCTTCCTGCTGAGCAGGGAGCTGGATGTGGGGCTCCATCCCAGGACCCCAGGATCATGACCTGAGCTGAAGCCAGACACTTAACTGAGCCACCCAGGCGCCCTGTCCCCAAGGAGCCTTTTAGACATCTATTCCTGACTGCTTCCTGCCCCCATTAAATCGTAAGTAATGTGGGTATACAGTACACCTGTTTAAGCCCTGTGTCCCTTTGAAGAGCCACAAACCATCAGAAGGGCTTTGTTTTTGTTTTTGTTTTTGTTTTTGTTTTTGTTTTCCACACCCTCTTCCCACCCAAACTCAATTTTCACCCTCTTGGGGGTGATTTCACCATCACTGAGAATATATGGGCTTGTCTGATGTCCTCATTATCAATGAGTGATTTATTTCAGGGTGCGGTGGCATGGCTCTTGACCCTGCGCAGGTATCTGCTACTCTGATTCCCACTTCACAGCCACGTTAAGTAACTTGCCCAAGGTCCTGGAGCTATGAGACCTGAGCCTGGTGGATCTGGCTCCTTACCAAGCGTGCCACATGCCTCCCATTTGACAAACATGTTTGAGCGTTGCTATGTGTGCCATAACAACGCAGGGCGTGCTCGGATTGAAACCCAGGGTTTTTGTGTCTTCCTGTTTCTGTAGTTGTGTGCTGCAGTGGCTTAGGGAGGTGTCGGCTTCATAAAGACCCTTTCTTGATGGTCTGATCTTATCCTTCCTCATCTACCAGCCCAACAAATGCCCATTATGGAAAGACTTGTGAAGGGAGGGGGTTGGGGGAGAGGCAAACATAATACCCAATTTTCTTCCCGCCCTCCAAGAGCCAAGTAATTTGGTTAAGCAGATAAAGCAGTTAGACCTAAAGGGCAACCAGGCGGACAAGAAAGGATATTATAAGGGGCACATGAAAGTATAGACAAAAAATGTTACTGAGGTACGTCATTGCCTCCTGTCCCCATTGATCTCATATTTTCCTTTGGTGTTGAGGGTCCCAAGTCCTGTCATTGGCCCTGCAAAATCTTGTGACATGGGATAAATGGATGGGTAAGCTGGGCCATCCTCGTATACCTCTCTCCCTATTTGGGGATTATTGTACATATATATCTATATTCAGCAGTGGTCACGTGTTGGATGATTGGCTGGATGAATGAATGAATGGTAAGGTCACAGACATTTTAGTGGTTTCCTCTGATAACCACCAAGAGGATGCAATGGAACGTAACCTTTAATTTCTGAAGCTCAGAAGACCGTGTCACTCAGAAACACAGCTCAGAAGCCACACTTTATTTTCAAAATAGAGTTTGTTCTAGCAAATGTATTTTTAAAATGTAACTCAGACATATGTCCCTTTCTAAGGACTCCTCAGGATAATGTTAGTAGCTCTGCCTCTGAGGAAGCTGTACAAGATTTTCTAAATGTAATGTCTTTATCAACTACGGAAGTCCTGCTAGGAGCAAAAGACTGAGAACACTGATACAGGTGCTCAAAAGGGAGCTGAGTCCTGACTAGACACCATTCCTGTGCTCCAGTCTCCCACACTCAAAGGCATTTCCACGGTGTCGTAGGCTGGTCACTGATGTCCAGCAGGTTTCGAGAAAAGTCTATTCCCTGTGACCCTTCCCATCTTCTGAGGATGCAAGTGCAGTAGAATGCTTTCACCTTTATTCATAGCTGAATACATTTAAGAATTCATGTTTTCCTTCCTCCGACCCTTCTTGACACTATCATTTTCTCCGAGAAAGACACGGAATCTTTCAACGTTACAAATGACTTGCCTAATTGTGCGCCTTCAGTCAGTTTTCCCAAGGACTGATTGGGAAACCAAATTTTGGCACAGGTTTGAAAGGACATTGGTCCTTGTGCCTTCCAGGATATCAATGCAGTTGAGCTTTCTGCTACTCTGCTCGGTCCTACTTGAGACAACCTCCTAAGAAAACCAAGCGAGGGTTATCCACTCAAGCTACGTGGCCAGTACAGTCCATTCCAGAAAATGTGCTCATGTTCAGAGTGACTGGGGAAGAGCAAGAAGGTGGTTCTGACTCAGAGACGGAGTCGAATGTAGAGGCTTAGAGTTAGGATCAGCAGTGATGGTGGGAAAAGACCACTCCCTGAACATGTGAGAGGCCCCAGGAGCTGGTGATCATATAATCATGGAGTTCCAAGTACACCTCTGACTTGCCGCGTGCCTGAGAACTCAGCCCCTTTGACTTTCCTCTTCCCCATCGACATGCCCAAAGTTAGTTGAGTAGCTCTGACTATTGCAACGTACTGGTTGATACTGGTGAGGGTATCTTGTCCAGCTATCCCGGCTAGGGACTTTCTCATTATCACCAGGACCTGGCTACACACACTCCTGCTCAAGGAGTCATTGAATGTGGACTTGGTCCTTGCATGTGGTCCCGGGAAAATTCCTTGCAGGTGGCCAGCTTCTGAGCTGGAGCTCACTGCCACTCTGTTAACTCCCAGAAAAGGCCGTCATCCCAATTCTATTACTCTAGCCACATACTATACAATCACGTTAATACAAATTCCTACTGTTGTTTTCATTAGTCCCTTCCGGAAGCGAGCATACTCAGGGCAAAAGCAAAAACGAATACAGAGAGTGAACCCCACAGCTAGGACAAGGCAGAAGGCGATGCGGGAATTTCTGGGAGCAGCGATTTGGGCTGGATATTATGTGGAGGGTTGAGGGTCAAGCCTTTAAGTCTATGACACTACATGTAGAAAATAAACTGGCAAAACACATTTTAAACTGATGACACCATTCTGGCTATGTTTATACCATACCGGTAAAACCAGTTGGAAAAACAAAAATTGAATGAACTTGACTGTCAAGAAGACACCCAATTATTGGCTGGCCTGCTGGTTTTCTTCTTCTTTTTCTTAAATAACAGAACCAAATAATTATTTAACTAAATACATGACCTAATTTTTCTGCTAACATGTGATGAATGACCTTAACCTTTTTCAATTACTATCAACTCAGTCTCTTATTCATCCCTAACGTTCTCCCCTCTTGTTTGCTTCTTTCAAATATTCACTGATAGACTTAAGCATCAGATGACTAGAAGGCATAGAAAAGTTAAACACTGCCTAGTATGGGTTCTTGGTGACAAGGCCAATTTTCTGCTGGAAGCAGCCAAGTCGTCTGTTTACATCATTTCCAACTGCCCAGCACTTGTGAGGAAACCAAGTTCCTGCTTTAAACATGACTGACCTTTGGGCAACATTCAAATCCAGCAAGTCATAATCTGCTACCCAAACCTCCTAATGGGGACAAGCCAGAGGCGGGGAACAAAATGGACCCAGAAAGATGCTGCAAAACAAACCCAGAACAAAAGAATGCTCTGGCTCAACCTTGCCTTCTCTCCCACAGTGAGAGTCTTTCATCTCTGAGATTTGCAAACATTGGCTTGGAATCCTCACAACAACCTTGTGAGCTAGGCAGGTGGTACATGTTATGATCCCCTAGTATTAAAGATGGAAAAGATGAAAATGGTGGTGATAAAAACTGAAGCACATCAAACAGTATCAGCGCCATCCCATGAAAAGACCCATGGCTTTCTCAGGAAGAAAGAGAAGGAAGGAAGAGAGGAAGGAAGGAAGGAAAGAGAAAGAAAGAAAGAGAAAAAAGGGAGAGAGAGGGAGGGAGGAAGGAAGGAAGAAAGGGAAACGTAGAAACTGTCAAATATATTCTTATCTATTTTACGAAGTTTTACACCCATGCTAAGGTCCCACTAGTTTTGAAAGTCTAGAGCATAAAGAGTTGAATTGTTACATTGTTCAAAGGGGCAGAGAACTCTCTTGGGAAATTAGGCATTCTTTTTAAGTGTTTTATTTTTGAAAAACACTGGCAGAGTCAAGAAATGTTCTCTTGATTCCATCTGGCCCCGTGGCTGCTCCTTATCCCAGTGTGAGGAGGGGGTGACATTTAGCCTAAGAGCCTGCAGCAACCTCCAGGGAGCTGGTGAATGGCCCACGGAGGAGCTCTGCAGCGGCTAGGGCTCCAGAGAATTCAGAGAGCCCTGGCACATCAGCCCAGCGGGGTAGCTGCCATGGACAGAAACAGCTCGGACCCGCACCCTGCGGGAATCAAGGGAGTGGAAGCCATTCCTGCCTTTGGGTCTTAAAAGCCACTGTAAAATTGACCATACCCCCCAAAGGCCCACAGAACATAGATCAAATCAAGTTTTGGGCCGGGCGAGAGGAGGAACCAGAGAAGGGGCCTCGGTGCACTTTCCTGGGGACTGACAGCGAGTGTTTCTCTGAGATTTCTCCCGTGTTTCAACAAGTCCTTTGCCTCCTGCAAGGGGAAGGGGAGCAAGAGCTCCTGTTGCCTCCACCATTCCCTTCACAGGTTGGGGCCTGCGACAGGGCTCCTTGCTCCCGAGGGTAAGATTGTCAGCGAAGCCGCACACGGCACCCCTGAGGCGGCAGACACTGCAGCATCCCCACCCTGAGCAATTTTCCAGAACTCAACTCCTCTTTGCACTAATCTCCTATCTCTCCTAGTCTTTTTCCCTCCTGCGCCCGGACACGCGCGCGCGTGCGAACACACACATACACGCACCCCAATCCTTGCAAGCGGACTTTTCTCAGACGCCCTCCACAAGTCCTCCAGCCCTGCAGGGCCCCCCACCCCTCTTCGGAACACCTTTCACAAGCGGTGCTCCCACCCCTGCAGAGGGAAGGGAAAGGGTCCAGAGTGCCCGGGGTGGAGGCCACGATGGCGTAGGGCACCTCCTTCCTGGCCGGCGCGGGGAGGAGGGAGAGGGGCGCGGAGCCCGGGGCTGGGAGAGGGGGGATGCTGGCGGGAGGGAGGAGGTTAAGGACTGGGAGGGGAAGGTGAGGTGGAGGGGAGCGGCGGCGGGGAGGGAGAGGGAGGAGGAGGCGGGAGGAGGCGTAGGGGCTGGAGAGGAGAAGGAGACGGGAGAGGCGGTGCCCCACGCGCCCTTTCAAGTCTCCGCGCCCCCGGCTCCGGCCCCCAGGCGGCGGCCGGGGAGGCGGTGGCCCTGCGGTGCCGCCCCGACTCCTCCCCCGGCCCCTCCCCCGACCCCTCCCCCGGCCCGCGGCCCGGCCGCCCCGCCGGCGGCGCTCGGGAAATATGAAGAGACGCTGCAGCTGCGGCGGTGGTGGCGGCCAGTGCAGCTCGGAGCGGCGCGCGCTGCTGTGGTGGCGGCGGCGGCGGCGGCGGCCTGGGAGAGACTCAGAGGGCCCGGGTGCGCGGAGGCCGGGAGCGGGGACAGGACTGGGCCGGGCGCGCGGGGCCCCGACGGCGCCCTGAGAGCGCGCGCCCCGCAGCCCCCGCGCCGCGCCGCGCCCTCCGGGCATGGGGCGCGCCGCTGCCCCCTGACGCGCGGGGCCTGGGCCCGCCGCGCGTGTCCCCGCGCCGCCGCGCTCGCCTTGCTGGGCGCCGCCGCCTCGTCGCGTCCTCCGGGCTGGAGGCGGGGGGACAGAGCGCGCGCGGCGCCGCGGCGGTTCCCGGGCAGCGGCGTCCCTGGACGGCTGGCGGCTCGGGCGGTCCCGGAGGAAGACTGGAGATGTCCGGTCTGTGCCGCCTCCTGCTCGCGTACCTGTTCCCGGCCCTCCTGCTTCACGGTGAGTTCCCGCGCGGGCGACCGCCGCTCCCCCTGCCCGCTTCCCGGGAGAGGGGGCTCGCGGGTCCCCCCGGCGCTGGTTTGCTGCTGGAGCTTGCTTTCTGGAAGGGTGCGGAGCTCACACACAGACCCCTTTTGAATTGCTCCTGAGTGGATTGCATCAAGTTCCAGGGAAAACTTTTATGCGCTCTTGGGTTTTCAGAGTGCGGACTGTCATGAAATCGTGGGCTTGGCCATCCCGTCTCCAAAGTGTCAAGAGTGCCTGCCAGAGGGGTTCTTGATGTGGTGCAAGCTTTTGTGGGGCTGGAAAGCGAAACCGCGGTCATTTAAGGGGGAAAACAGCCCGCGCGCGTTTCTCTGTGCCCTGGGGGTGGGGTGGGGGGACTAGTGTTTGCTGAAGGTGTGGTGGTGGGGCTCTCCCCCAAGTGGACTGGGTGCAGTCTCAAGGAGCAGGGGACTCTGAACAGCCAAGGTGTAATCATGAAAACCGGTCTCCGAAGGTTCTCCGGCCCCGGACACCTTGTTTGCCTTCAGACTCTTGCTTGATGGTTTTGTTTCTGTGCCGCATGGGCCCCATTTCCTCGCGGGCTCCAGTAAACCCTTAGCCAGAGAACATCGGCTCTTTCAAAGAGTTCCAGGAATTGCACTGAGAAAAATAAGGCCAATTTTGAGGGAGATTGGTGTTGATCCTCGCTGCAGGCGGTGGCAGAACACGTTGTGCTGATTGAGAAGTCCCGAGTGAACTTTCCCTAATGGTGGCCACCTGACATTTCAGGGAGCGTCTCCACCCGGAGCGTGGCTCTCCTTCCTCCACACCACCAAGCCTCCCCAACCTCTGCAGGTCAGATGAGCACCCTCAAGGACAGTCAGTTTCTCTCCGTGGAGCTTCAGAATGCATGGATGCACTTGTAGCTAGCACCCAGATCAGACTGTGACCCTCCCATCCCGCCCCCCTACAGTCCCCCACCCTGTGTGATCTAGAAAGGCAGGAGCCAGTGAATCCTGGAGCTATGGAAGTGGCTCTTTGCGTTGTAGTCCTGCTTCAGGGCAGACAGCTCCAGGCCCTGCTAAGGTGTCCAGTGGGGCCAGACCTGCCTGATTGCCAAGGTGTGTCTGCCGAGCCCCAGTGATCCCAGACTTTAAAAGTAAGGATGGAAGGCTTGCAGTTTGAGGGCCAAAGAGAGAAGGTATAATTATAGGGTTGCACTCCTAGGCCCATCTGCTTAGAATTACAGAGCAGTTTTAATCTTTGGCTGAAACATGAAACAAATCAGAGCCAATGAACAGATCAAACAGGAGCTGCCACACACACCAGAAGAAAGAGAGTGAGAGAGATGAAACAGAGAAAATTGTCCCCCTTAAAAAAAAAAATCTGTTGTAATATCGCAAACAAAAATGGCAGGATGGTCAAATGACTTTCACATGAGAAATTACTTGAAAATTGGGCATAAACGGAATTTTTTTTGGCATTTTGAACTACAGAAGCCGTCCTCATGTGCATCTTGGATTGGCTAATTCTGAACGCTTTCTCCCTCCTTTCAGAGATGGGAGTTGTAATTATACTTCCTACCCTGCCTGCTAGTCTAAGCTGGAATGGTAACTAATAGTTAGGAATAAAAGCCCCAGTATATCCTTGTGAGTGTAGCCCCAAATCTCCCAATTTGAGTCTGTGTTGGCCTGAACTTCTTGGGATTAGAGACTGACCTGGTTGTGCTAGGAGGAGAACCTTGTGATGAGGAAGGAAGGGGTCAGTCTGCACTCTAACCCAAATGGTGGGGTGGGGCGCGTCAGACCCTGTGCATGGTGATGAAGAGGATATGAGAGAAAAAAGGCGTTTGCAAATTGTAACTGGATGACACGGATATCCTGAAAAAAATGACCCAATTTCAAAGTGAATCTGCAATGGCAAAATTATTCATGCTGTAGTTGCTCATAGATCCCCTTGGATCTGGCAAGGAGTGTTGGACTCTAGCACAAAAAATAAACAGATGGAATGGTGGTTCAACGTATAAATCCTTGGGATTTAAGAAAGGCTTGTCATAATTCGTTAGGATAATGTAAAGCACCAGGAAACGATTGAGTATTCTCCTTTTCCTCCTGATTTTTCCCGATTCATGCAATTTTAACTGAAAATGGGTATTGATTGTCTTAACCCTAGTGAATGGCTTGATGAATGTGTCCTACTCTATTGGAGGTTTTACAAGCATTTAAAAATTCTGTAGCGACAGATGAGCTTGATCGTATATTTTAATAGTTATAAGTTGAAGGAAATTACCTGAAATCTTCTTAGAATGGCTTAATGGCTTTTTCCTGGTACTTAGGCATCTTATTTTACTAACCCTAGGACATTATTTGTCTGTTTATGGTAGCAATTGTTAGGTAACAACAGATTTTCTGGGGTCAGGAGTGTATTTGTGACAAACTTTAAGTATAGTTTCAGACATCATTTATAGATAGTTACACTAGCAAGTCACATTAATAAGATTAAAAAGTACATGAGGCCTTCAGGAAGATTCTGTGTAAGGATGACATAGAAAAACTATGATGTTTGGCCTCCAGTCTTTGCTCAGTTTGTTGGTTACTTTTATTTCAACTCATTGCAAGTCATAAATCACCCCTATGTCCTACTGGTGAGTAAATTAGGCTCTGGCCAGACTTGGAGCCTGTTGTTTGTTTTTGCTGTTTTTTAAACTGTAAATGTAGAGCAGGACTCAAGTTCAAAATCTAATGGCATAAAAGTATACATGTCAGTTTTACTTTCCTCTCCTTCCACTTCTGAAAACAATTGAATTTCTTAATCCAAATAAAACTTATTGAATGTCACGGAGGTATGCAGCTGGAAGACGTCCGTTATCACTGTTTTCTTTGCTTAGATGAAAAGCCACAAAAATCATCCGGCTCCAGAAACACAGATTAGCATGAGGTATTCCAGAATAAGTGGTGTTTTAATGCACAGCAAAGTGCAGACTCCCCTTGCTAATGGAAATATTTGATTTTAAGTTTTGGAACTGATGTTGGGGGAAATGTTCTGTCCCCCCATGCCGTTTACTTGTGTAGCATTCGTTGACTTTTCTGAAAGGTGAAGGCACTTTTGAGCTATTCCCTTCCATCCAAGGAATTCTAGCAAAATGAAAAAAAGAAAGAAAGAAAGAAAGAAAGAAAGAAAGAAAAACTAAATTTCCAAATGCGAGCTTACCCAACAAAATTGGCCAAAACACTTAAATAGGGTAAAACAAGAATCTTTGAAATACCGTTTTACTAAAGAAGACAGTTTTTGTAACCAAGAAAACACTGTGTTTCCTGCACCCTCTCTCCCTTGGTCATAAAATGAAATCTTGAGAAGAAATCTGACTCAGTGGTACATAACAAGAGGCAAGGGTCTTAGATGTTAAATATTCTCTTGCGAAATCAGTTGACTTGCTTCAAACACGAAGCTAGGCAGATCTGTAATAACAGTGTTCATTCTTTTTCTCCCCAAACAAGAAGAGAACTAAACCTTAAGTGGATGATATGACTGTGTAATTACATAGTGTTTAGGGACAGACTGATGACAACTTGACATAATCAATTAAAGTGAAGCATAAAACATTTAAGACTCAAAACATGAAAAGCTGGGTTAGTGATTGTATACATCTGCTGAAAGCTCACACAGCAGGACGAGTCTTCGATAGACCCCCGCGTGTAGCTTTGAAATGAAGACCCTGCCATCGTTGTCCACGCACGCCTTCTTACTGTGTCAAGATTGTATGTGTTCAGGTCCTTGTGTAGCTCTGATTTGGGAATAGAATTATTCTGGGATGTTATGGGATGGGTATCGAGGTCAGAGAAATGATAGGGGGACACCCTAAAATTATTAAGGGTGTTCTGTTCTGTAAGGGTTTTCCAGTTTCATTCATTCAGCAAGTACATTTATGAGGCCCTACTGTGTGCCAAGTACCACTGTGTGCCAGGGACAGGAGCTGTGAGGAGACCCATACTCCCTTTCCTGCAGAGCCCCAAAGAATATTGAGGGGTGAGGAAGGAAAGCTTGTTGCAAGGCTCCAGAGCTGGGAGGATGGCATGCTCTGTAGTACTTTCCTTGCTGAGAATCCCACCAAACTGCCCCAAACCTACATATACCCCATGCACACCGTGCACATGTGCTTGCACATGCGTGCACGCACACACACACACACCACGCACGCCTGCACATGTGCACAACTATTCTGAAGAGCACTGTGCGGCAGCAGCAGTCAGCTACAGATGCAACATGCAAATTGTGCAATTGACACAGGATGTCAACCCCAGTTGGGGACTGTGGCGTTAGAAGAAAATGACATAGACAATTACCTCATTTGCAGCTACAGTTGAATGGAGCCAGGAATTTGAAATCTTGACTTTATTATATTTCTCATAAAATAGTTTTAGAGAGCAGCTCTTTTAGCTTTTATCTCAAAAAACAATTTGGAAATAAAAATAAGAGCTTGGTAGGCATAGCTACCCACATGGTAGTAAAATCCAGTTTGTCTGCAACATATAGAGGCTTTTATTCCAACAGCATGAAAAGCTGTGCTGGAGTTTATCCAGTAGAATCCATGGTAAAGCATACATTTACAGTAATGACTGCTTATTTAATTGGGCAGGGCAATTTCATGGCTAAGTAATTACCTGCATTTAATCTAATCAGTCACATTTTATCTGCTTTGGGTCTTTACATATCCCACCAGTTCTAACTTGAGAATACTTTCTCACTCTGATTATCCAAGTGATACATGTCACATTATTTAAAACAGAGGCATGCAAAGTGAATGAGAAAAGAATCACTCAGAACCCCCTCCTCGGAGACAACCATTGTTAATATTTTTCCATATGCTTATTTAGCCTTTAAAAAGTTTCTTTAAAGGATTGCACTACATGTTATAGAGACTGTCCTGATCAAAGATTAGTTCAAGTCCCAAGTATGCTTGAAAATCATTTCCTTCCCCACTAATTTTACATTTTATTACACATAAAATAGTGTGGAGCTTTTGCTTCTCCATCTCGATTGGCAGGTGAGAAACTCCGGAATGTATCTAAATAATTCAAATTTTTTAAAATGTTCTTGAAAAATTGGGGATTTGGACATGGGGTATATTTTCCTTCTATTTCACGTTTCCTTTCATTTAAAAACAAGGGCCCATGCGTGAGAGAGAACCTCACGTGTATTCAGCTATTTGGTAAATGAATGAATGTTGACTTTCAAACATTCAAAAGTAGTCACTGCTCACCGGTCCCCTGTTCCCCCATCTTTCACTCTTCTGTTTAGTCCCTCCCTGTCCCTGGACTGGCTACTTTCTGAAAACACCCTGGATTTAGGAACAAGCTTTGCTGGGGATGACCACAGCAAAAGTAATATATTCATTCCCTTTGACAGCTATGCTAAGGACTTCTTTTCTGAATGCAAACTGGTGACTTCAGTGGTGTCAATGGTCACCTGGTCACACGGGCTTTGTATTTGGGGTGTCAGTCTTTGCCTAAATGGTCAACCCTATGCTTCCTTTCATTTAGGGAAATCTGGGGCTTTTTATCAATGTCCCTGAGAGTTTTCAGTCTCTGAACAGTAGACTATGACAATTATGATAGTGCTTGAGGTCCTTCTGCAGTCATTTTGGATTACTGTTACAGAATGATTTATTCCCTGGGAGTAAATCACTCGTGCACACGCACACACATGCAGGCATGTGAGTCAGCCTTCCAGAGCTCCGGGATCTCGTTTAATTCTCTAGAAGTGCTAACCTGTAAAATAATACCCTAAAGCTTTCAGGAATTTTTTTTTTTCAATAGGTGAATACTTTTCTTCCAGAGTCTACTATTCTTTCCCACACTTACTTGAAAGAAATACTTACTTGTCATCATAATTTTATCTGAGCCCAGGCCCTAGGACCCCCAGTCTTGGAGACCACTTTATTGGGAAGTCCTTTTCCTGATTGAGAGCTCTGCTGGACGGGGAACAGGACTATGGAGAACTTCCCGCTTAGTCGGTGTCATGGACTGGCAATTTATAGAAAACTGAACATTTAAGAGTGGTTCTCTGCTTCTAACTTTCTATACCTAGGTAGTAACTGGCATTTGAGAATGAGATAACCTGTGCATAAAGTAAATTGTTCAGTGTCATACAAACTTTACTTATTATTATCATTGTTATAATTTTTACTTTTTTCCCAGTAGTAGGCACATATGGGATGATCTGCCCAAAGCCTCCTTGAAGACCGAATTCACAGTCACTTTCTTACTGGATGGTGGTTG
The DNA here is from genome assembly GCA_004024625.1 of Mellivora capensis. Lineage (NCBI taxonomy): Eukaryota > Metazoa > Chordata > Mammalia > Carnivora > Mustelidae > Mellivora > Mellivora capensis. The sequence continues at coordinate 32,505 of PISX010002933.1, read as the reverse complement.
TTTTTTAATCCTTTGAGGTATTTTTTTCCCTTATTAAGCAAAATCTTATTAAGCAAAATCTTAATAAAAGAACCCAATTAACTTATCTTCTCAGTTAACCAAAATATCTAGAATCCTCAGTTGACCCAAATGTTGACATGATTTGTGCCTGTACTCCCCCACACAGACTTCGTCACTCTGGTCTTATAAGAAAAAAAAAAAAGGAAGAAAGAAAAAAGAAAAAAAAAAACACCTCATGGCTTAAACAGGGTTGTTACCTGTTCGGTCCAGCATCTCTGTATCCGGCACCGATGTTCCTCATAATGACCTTGAGTCACTTTGAGAACCTGAGTCATCAAAGAACGACCATAAATGTCAACTGCATTCAACATAAAATGGCAGAATTTTCAACAACCAGCTCTTGTGATTAGCCACACTTTCAGTCACATAGGTAGTCCAGTTAAATGGGGGTTTTAAAAAGTTATTATATATAACAGGCAGATTTATTATAAATAATAGACAGCAGCTCTTCTAATAGTTGCCACCCCTGAGTAATGCATTGCTAAGTACCAGGATGATGGATTTACACAATTTAAGATTAGAACATATAGGACATATAAATTAGGACATGTAGGACATAAAAATATTTTGCACAAGTCTTTTTAGATGCAGTGCTAAATTAGTATTCATTCCTGCTTTTCTCTCCCTCCCGTCCCTCCTCTTTCCTTTCTTTGACTATAACTTCTCATATACCTTCTCCACAATATGCAAAAGATGGTCAGGACAAAAAACTCAAGAGACTACGAAAGAGAGTTACTGCTGTTTGTTCAGAGTGCTTCCCATCTCTTATCTTTCTCATTTATTCAGGCAAAAATGATATGCTGAGCCATTGTCATAGAAGCTTCAGAATGGATCTTCCTGTTTCCCATCTGTTTCCCATACCTCCGAAATTGGGAAAAGCGATCTTCCCAAAATGGAATTCCTGTTGTGCTAGCACACTGGTAACATCTTTTGTGGTTTCTCTTCACCTTTCCAGTGAAGGGCACGCTCTGTCTGCTATGTGGTACTCTTGATCACGGGTCTGCTTCTCTTCTTCTGCTCCTCTGTTGTGGGCCACCCCGTGGTGCCCACTCCCTGAGCCCAGCCCCAGTTCCTCCTACGTGAACCCCTCCTGTCCACCTCTTTATATTTGGATATGCTGTATACTCTGCCCAGACCACTTCCATTCAGCATTCAAGGCACGGTTGCCCCTCTAGAAACCTTCCAAGGATGAATTCAGAGCCTGTTCTCTCTGTCCTACGAGTCCCTCTACAAGCCCACTTGGGGTCTGGTTTCTGGTCCATCTGAGACTCCCTCAGGCCATAATGTTTACAGCTTCCATGTCTAGAACAGAGCCTGGCCCTTCAGAACCTTTCTGATGGTTAGAATGAATGAGTTGCTAGTTTCAGTCCCAAACTGGAATTGACCTATTCTGAGCGACACAGTGAACACTGGGGTCCCTGGGTTGACCAGAAGTCCTTGGAGGGCACTCCATGGGTGATCCTAAGATGGAAGTCTGGGGGATAAGAAAAGCTGTTAACCTTGACCTCTCCTGCAGCTAGACTTGGTGCTTCAAATGGCCTTTTAATTCTAAAAGGCATTTCATAGAAGTAGCACTCATGAGAAGGCCAACCGGAGTTTCCATGCCAGAAAAACCAAATAAATATTGGAGACCACTCTTGGCAGTTGACTGTAGACCTAAGAGGCAAGTTTCTCTGACTGTACAGCAGCCCCGGCTTTCACATGACCCATTTAATTTTGTTCCCACCAAGGTGATGGGTACTGGAAGGGCAAAGATAGAAAGGGAACCAATCCCATTTTTTTCTACCTTAAAAATACAGTATCAGCCTCAAGTATGAACCCTAACTCACTGTATGCTGAACAGCTATGCTAACTGTAGAATTCCATCCAGCTGTTCATGCTGCTTCTTTTCTGCAATGACAGTCTTGCTGTGTCTGTGACCTTTGGTCTATGACCATAAGAGCAACAGCCAAGTGCAGAGTTGTCCCTACAAACCCGAGTGACCTATGATCTTGTGCCTGCTTTCAAATGATCGAGGTATTGGTGGTTCTGGGATTTTATTTCTTCCACCCCTGGTTAAAAGGCATCCCTGTAGCTCCCTTCCTTTGTGACTGGCCTTATGAACGACCCGTGCCCCGTGCGTATTCTGACCACCACTCCCTCTTCCTCTGTCTTTGAACTCCCAGCTTCCTTCCCAGAAACCCCCTTCATCATCCCCACCCTTGTTCTTTGACATTCAGGCCAGTGAGCCCTTGAGAGCCTCAAGGTCGGAAAAAACTTATCTTCATTCTTCTTCATGCTTCCGGCTCCTAAAATATACAAAGAGTGAATAGGTATTTGTTAAACTGAGCCACAGAGCCCAGCGCTTTGAGTCCTGCCTCTTCTGCATGGGGGTCACCAGTTAGTTAACTTGGTCACGGCGCCCTGTGTCTTTTTTTACTCTGAGCTCTCTGGCCCCCTCAGCGCTCAGAGGGAGCCTGGCTGTGGCTGACTTTTACTGTTATTTTAACTCTGCCGTTAGTTAGGAAGGACTTTTTGAGAGTAGTCTAGAAGCCTAATGATTATGGAAAATAATAACACATTTCATAAGAACTATGTCCGCGCTCAGGAAGACAGTTTCAGCAAATCCTGAAGCCAACCCTGAGAGACGGGTAATGTTATTCCCTCTTCACAGATGAGTAGACGGAAGCTTGGAGGTTAAGTTGTTTGTTTCAGGTAACCACGCTAATGGTGTGCTTCATTGATTGGAAGACCCACCTTTTTTTTTCCCCCTATTTTAAGATCTCTGCGGTAGAAGTGCATCCGAGGGTTGATGGGGGTCCCAGTCCACGTTAGCTTGCAGGCAGCAGTCACGGGCGGGGTGCTGCAGGCTTGGCCTGGGTGAATCTGGACATAGCAGCTCACACTGTCATCACATCACTTCCTTCATGTGGCCCCTAGTTACTCCCTGTCTATGGACTAGTTGCAAATAGGTCAGTTTTGAAAATAGAGTCGATGTCTGAATCACGTGTGCTTGGCTATTTTCTCCATAAGTCAGTTAATAAATTTCACCCTTCAAAACCAGCGTGGCCTTGGAGCAGAGCAGTGGGGGGCAAATTTGACCTCAGTGAGGCAGATACTGTCAATTACGTAGAAAGGAAGATACCCACCAAAAGATGAGGCCCTGTTCCTGTTTTGCTGTTGAGATATGTGCAAAGCAAACCCATTACCTGTCACACGTGAAGCGTTGCAACGGAAGGCAAGAAACGTTGTCCGATCTCTCTGAACAGAGCAGTGTCAGAGAAGTAGGGTACTGCTGTGCAGGATTCAGGGGGATTTTGGGACCCTTGTGCAGACATCATTGAATGACAAGTGTTTTTGTCACTGCTTGTAAAATAATAATGCATCATAACAATCCTTGAAGTCTTGGATTCGGGGAAATTCTTTAAGTGGCAGCTCTAGTTTCAGAGTCAGGCAGCCTAGCTCCAGAATCTTCGCCCCAATCCACTCTCCTTCCGGCTTTTGTCATCTTTACGGGAAAGCAGTGGCAGGGTGTAGAGGGGTTTACAAATCAATTTTTAGAACATAGCATGGTCGATAGGGAGATGATGATGGTTCTTTACCGCATGCTCGGTGTCCCATTTAAAGCAGCATCTTCCCCAGCTCCCAGTGCTTCATAACTTGAATTCAAATCTGTCTTAAGTTAGCCACCTCGTAATTGATCACACAGATGGTTGAGCCACCAGACGGTGAGCTGTCATACCCTTCATTTCTTGATTGCCTGAAGGGGAATTCAGGAACTGCTTCCCATCTTCGAGATACTTACAACTCTTGGGATCTGTAGAGGTCCCTAGTACCCCTCTCTCCCTCCTCTAGTTCAAAGCCAACAGAGAGATCAGCAGAGGTCTCAGACAAATGGGGATGAAAACATGAGATCTGTGATAAATAGTCAGAAATCACAGTATCGGGGCGCCTGGGTGGCTCAGTGGGTTAAGCCTCTGCCTTCGGTTCAGGTCATGATCTCCGGGTCCTGGGATCGAGCCCCACATCAGGCTCCCTGCTCAGGAGGGAGCCTGCTTCCCCCTCTCTCTCTGCCTGCCTTTCTACCTACTTGTGATCTCTGTCTGTCAAATAAATAAATGAATAAAATCTTTAAAAAAAGAAAAAAGAAAGAAATCGTAGTATTGACAGATGTCCATTGTGGGATTGCTAACAGTTCTCCCCTGAATTTCTCAGCCTTTCTACCTCGTGCCACAGCCAGACAACCAAAGGATCTGGGTGCCTACTACATGGCAGGGACAGGCACTAATAAAATGCATGTGCAGTTGGCCCTTGAACAACACAGCTTTGACCTGTGTGGGTCCATTTACATGTGGCTTTTTTTTTTTCGATAAAGACTGTACAGTACTGCATGTATATTTTCTGTTCTTGATAACATTTTCTTTTCTCTAGCTTACTTTACTGTAAGAATACAGTATATAACACATAGAACACGGTGTTCAAGGATGAACTGTATTTTGAAAAGAGGCCAGAGTGGCAGAGGGAGAAATACGAATGGTGTAGTTACGCACACCTGTTCCCGTCGTGCACACAGCTTCAGAGGGTTGGGGAGAGAACTCCCAGAAATGTCATTCTGCCGTCCTCCGTGCAAGCAGGGGCCACCGGTAGGAAGGGCCTTGTTGAACCTCGTTGACATGGATTTCAGGTTTTTAATGTTTCTCACATATGCTTGCTGGGGTCCGAATCACCGGGTTGGGCTAAGCAGGGTTGGTGATGAGAGGTTGCATTTCATTGGAATGCAGCACCATCCTCTCATTTCGAATCTCTCTTTTTATTCAGTTGAATCATACTCATGGGTGTCTCTCCCTCATTCGTTGCCTTTCGCTTCACTTAAGATCCATGGGAACAATTCAAAGTCACTGCTCTAGTCCAAGGCCAGCATTTTGCTCAGAGAAAGAGCCCAGAGTTCCCACGTGTCTTCTCAGTACCAAAGACTTCCAACAGAAGATTAGTTCAGCCCTCTCAGTTATGGCCAATATCTGAATATTTTCTAAATATCTGAATGTCATCAGCATGTGGTCTGCATTTCTCCTGATTTTCACCCTGTTGCTCTGAGTCACCATGTTCTGGGTCTAACTTTTCATTTTTAAATGATCCCCCCTCAAGCCCTGCTTTCTCTATGATGTTATTTAGGTGTTGATTACAAAGTATTTAATTGCCTCTTCCTGGTACAATTCTGAGGGGTGCATTTTATTTATTTTGTGTACATTTTTATTTTGCTTTTGTCTATTTGTCAGGGGCTTTTTGTTTTGGTCTTTCTTTCTTTTTTGGTTAACAAGGTGCTGAATACTTAGTAGGTCTACAATAAAGACCTATTAATGTGTTAATTACTTCAGGAGTAATTGACAGCAGAAGTCAGTCAATTTCCTTTGAGAAGGAAAGGAAAGGAAAAGGAAAGGGAGAGTAGGCTTTCAGATTATAACTCAGCTGGCTATGCTTTCCTCTGAACAGGGGCTGGTGGTTATTTTGCATTCCTTTAAGTGTCTGCCAACCTAAACTGCTTATACTGAAGATGAACTGAGTCAGAATATTCCTTTACCTGTGGAAAATAAAAATACGTAGTTTTCTTGGAGTTATTCTTAATTTAGAACCCTGTATTAGCACTGCCTTTATGGGTGTGGGGGCTGGAGTGGGAAGGTAATTGGGGGAAAATGTCCCCCACGTCTCCCACTGAAGGGGGATATATGACTTATGCCCCACTGGTGGGCAGCCCTGTAGAAGGTGTCCATCCAGAGATAGAGAGAACTAGAAGATGGCTTGAGGGGAGCCGCTGGGAGCCGAGCCAGGGAACAGATGTCAGTTAGGAGCCCTCTGAGTTATTCCTGGGCCTTTTTCCACTCCATCAGAATTCCCCTTCCACTGAGGCTGGTCTCCGTGCTCTTGCCCCTCCTCACCTTAATGTGTCACCGCACAAGACCACCCTTCCTGCCGACCCCTTTCTTACGCCTCCCTTGGGTGGCTTTGGAACATGCTCCTTTCTCTTTTCAGCCCCTCTTACATTCATTTGCACTGTAAGCTGCTCCCTTAGATGCACCATTTTATGTGCCGTTGCAGAGAGGCACAGGTTGGAGCTCAGGCTTTGCCATGAACTAGCCAAGAGATCTCTCAGGATTCTGCGTTGTCTCCCTGGGCCTCGGTTTTCCTGGCTTTCCCACCTGGTAAATACATCCCCCTTTGAGATGTGAATTCCAGGAGAGCAGAGGCAGTGATAAGCCTGGTGGGGTAGGAGTGCATTTCCTACTTGCAGTGATTTCTTTTTAAAACATTTTTAAAAAGATTTTATTTATTTATTTGAGAGAGAGATACAGAGAAAGAGCAGGAGCAGAGGGGAGAGGCAAAGGGAGAGAAGCAGACTCCCCGCTGAGCGACTAGCCTGAGATCATGACCTGAGCGAAAGGCAGACACTTAGCCAACTGAGCCACCCAGGCGCCCCCGCCACGTGCAGCGATGTCTTGTCAAGGAGGCCGTTTCTCAGCCTGACTCCTGTGTGCTGCGAGCTCTCCCTTCCGCAAACTTCCACTTTTTTTTTCAGGGCTGGGAGAGGGCTCTGCCCTCCTTCATCCAGACAGCAGATCCCATCCCAGGTCCTTAGAGAAAAGTGCCTGGAGGGCTTTCAAGGAATCACAGTGCCATCACATGCTCAAACATCTCCACAATGGCGCCAGGATCACCGTGCAGATGCCGCCAGCGATCGAGGGCCACTGGGTGTCCACTGGGTAAGAGGGTCGGGGCTGGACCAAGGCAGGGAAGGTGGAGGGCGGGGGTGGACCAGAGAGCACACGTCTGTGGAAGGCCTTCCTCGGGGCTTCTCAGATGCCCAGAGACTGTATCCTGTCTGCAATGGTGCACGTGTTATCTAAGTTCGAACTAAAAACCAAGCAACACTTTGAGACTCCAGTGGGTAAAGCTTGGGAGCTCAGGACTTTAGAAATGTTAGCCAAAGCAGAGATGATGCTTACCACTGTTAACCACAGGCTGTGAGTGAATGGGTCCTTGTTTACCGAACTCCCCTGAATGAAAAGAAACCATTAGCAAGTGAAATTAGGAGTCTGTGTTTCACCAACCCTGAAACATGACTTGCAAGCTTCTGAGGGTCTAAATATTCTAGCCATATTCTGGTAATTTAATATATGGCTTCAGGGTTCTAAGAGTACGTGGAGAGGTACTCAGGCTACCTCTACCAGCCAGGGCGTAGTTCTTGGACTCTCCCAGGCTACAGAGCTGAGATTTATCCCAGTTTGAGCTCTGGCTTATCTTCCATTAGAGCTTTTAAAAAGAGCCTAGAGGCAGACCTGCAGTTTTTCCCCTACCCATTAAATTGTTGAGAATTAACAAGGCTCACTCTGGATCTGATCACTTCTCCCTTGCAGCCTCCGGGTACCCTGGGGAAGGATCAAATGCACACAGAGAAGAGAAAAAAAGGAATTTTTATAAGATGATGAAGACCCAGAGGTGTTTTTTTTTTTCCCCTAAAGAGGGAGTTTCTTAAAATAACCGCATGATAAATATTTGCACAATCTTAATGTGATGTACTTTTAAAGAATTTATCATCTTATTCAAACACCTATTTATTGAGTGTACAAATATTTACGGTGTGCCCAGCGCTATTCTAGATTTTGTATACCTAGCAATGAACAAAATAAGACACGATCCCTGTCTTCAGGAATTTTACAAATAAACATACAAAGAAGTACTATGAAGAGGGAAAAAAACAACAGGTGCTGAAGGAGGATACCAGGGGCCTTATTTTAGGACAGGGGTGGGGTCAGGAAAGGCTACCAGAGGAAAGGACACTTGAGCTGAGATGTCCTTAGCTGTGCAAAGACCCAGGGAAGAGCTTTCCATCTGGAAGAACTGGCAAAGACTGGATTGGAGAAGCAACTGACCAGGAGCTTGTAGCAGGGGAGTAGTAAACCCCGGTGGAGGGACTGGGGCGGGGGCGGGGGCGGGATGGGGTGGTGAGGCAGGGCAGCTCTAGATGAGGCTGCCAGGGAGGGTGGGGAAAACTCCAGAGCAGATCTGGCCAGATTGGGGTTAGAACCGGACAGTCATTGAGGAGTTCGCAGCAAGGACTATGCTTAAGACACGATCCAGCTTTCACATGAGGCACTCTGGCTGCAGTGCGGCAAATGGGTAGTAGAAAAAGTGAGAGGAGGATGACCAATTAAAAGATGGTTGTAACAGGTGCATCTAGAGATGACAACACGTAGGTGAGGGGGTGGCGGGCTGGTGCAGTGCCTGAGGACTTGAGATACGTTGAGCCCTGAGGCCAGGCAGCACACCTTCAGGGCCCTTATGAACAGACCGAAATACGGCTCACGCTGGACAGGGCCTCCTTCACAGTGGGGAGGACCTTCGCAGCCCCTCTCCTGCCTTCTCTGCAGAACACTGGGCTCAGGGTTCCACCGACTGCCTTCTGAGCATGCGCCCTCCCCGGACTTCCACCGACAGCCTTTCCCAGAAGCGGGTGTCCGCTTGGAGTGATGTTTACCTTTCAGCAGTGTGTTAACTGAAAAATGGAAGTGTTTAGCGGTTTTGAGAATAACAGGTCTTTGGGATTTCAGCTCAAACCATGCTGAGTCTGCTTAAACCATAATTTCTATAAATAATGCATAGTAAATATATATATGTAATATATAATATATATATAACTGAGTTCTGATATTATATCATATTTTATATAGATATTATATATATGTGTGTCACAGACTCGAGCAGAGTTATAAGGCCAAACCTGATGGATATAAGTCATGATGTAACTGAGATTCTGGTCTACTGGAGAGTTCCAGAGGTTGGATTTTGTGGTGGGTATGTTGAAGAAGCCCTCCAGCATTTCCCTGGTATGGGCTGGGCTGCAGCGATAGGAATGGGCCTCAGATAGGGCAGTGATCAGTTCCTGCTGGCCATATGTGTCCTGTAGACCTAGTCCAAGTATTTCTGGCCAGCGAACCTAGCATTGATCTAAGGCCACAGCAGAAAACCACTTTGTCATTGCCATTTTGTCAATCAGCACAAACAAAAGGAACCCTTACTTCTGTTCCGTTACCTTTGCTTTTACTAACGGACCCTTTTCCCCAGTAGAGGGAAAATTCATTTTCATGAAATGAGAGGGTGAATTTCTACTTGCCCCTAAGAGACTTCTCCCCAGACTAGATTCTATGGCAGAAAGACAGACATCTGGTACCCGCCCACTCTAGACAAGGACCATAAAACAGAAGTGTTCAGGGGATCAACTCTTTTTGAGCTAGCATAAGGAGCCTTCCTTCATAGGCCAGCACCACTCTCTTCTCTCTTTCCCCTGGAAAGACCCTTCTCTGAAGTTAGGCCCCCAGGGGGAAGTGAGAATGGCAGGTTTGGGCTCTGGTGGCTTGTTCCTACAATGAATAAAGACTGGTGTAGAGAGATTAGGAACACTGCTTGGAGCCAGACTGCCTGGATTCATGGTCTGGCTTTTCTCCTGGTTACATGGCCTGGGGGCACTTTCCCTAATCTCTCAGGCCTTGGTTTCTGCACTGTGCAATGGAAGCGATACCTCCTTTAGCCCTAGGTTGTTGTGAGGAGTCAATACATGGGTGTCTGTGAAGGCACAGAACAGTGCCTGTGACCCTAGTTTCTTGACACTGTAGCGAATCTGCCCCTCAGTGCCTTTGGGCTTGAAAACGTCTTCCCTCCCTTTTCCTCTTGCAGCTGTGAAGTGAGGTCGGGCCCAGAGTTCATCACGAGGTCCTATAGATTCTACCACAATAACACCTTCAAGGCCTACCAGTTCTACTATGGCGGCAACCGGTGCACCAGCCCCACCTACACCCTGGTCATCCGGGGCAAGGTCCGGCTACGCCAGGCCTCCTGGATCATCCGCGGGGGCACCGAGGCCGACTACCAGCTGCACAACGTGCAGGTCGTCTGCCATACGGAGGCTGTCGCCGAGAGGCTCAGCCAGCTGGTGAACCAAACATGCCCGGGTTTCGTGCCCGCTGGGAGCCCCTGGGTGCGGGACGTGCCCTATGACCTGTGGCGGGAAGAGAACGGCTGCGAGTGCACCAAGGCCGTGAACTTCGCCATGCACGAGCTGCAGCTGATCCGGGTGGAGAAGCAGTACCTGCAGCACAACCTGGACCGCCTGGTGGAGGAGCTCTTCCTCGGGGACATCCACACGGACGCCTCGCAGAGGACGTTCTACCGGCCATCCAGTTACCAGCCCCCCCTGCAGAACGCCAAGGTACCCCATAGCTGACCGCACTCGGGACCCGCAGGCAGGTCTTTATGAAGTAAGATGAGCGAGCCACGGGGAGGCATGGCGGCAGGGTCCATAGGGACCTCTGCGAGGTGACCTGCGTCACGGGGGAGATTGCGGAGGGCCGCCCAGGGAGGGACCCGCAGCAGAGTCAGGACACCCGATGGGGCCATCCGCTTGCTCTGCCGTGGGGGTGCTGTGCTTTTCTGCATGATGTGGGTAATGGCAGCGGGCTTGTTGCTGTGCTAGGGGCCCTGGTGTTGTGGTTCTAGGATATTCCAGGCTCTCCTCCACTCTAACACTCCACAAACATCTTTGGTTCTGAAAGGAAAGCACAAAGGCAACATGGAGATGTTAGAACCACGCTTGGGAGAGATGCCACGGCAGGAGTGATCCCGGCCCTGGGGAAGAGGGCGAGGCAGCTGAGGGGTAAAGGGACAGTCCTCTTGTAGGCTGCAGAGCTGATGGTCTCCCACCCCCACTACTGCTTCTGGCCTTCCCAGCGGACCCCTGAGGCAGATAAGGCCACCCCCTTAGGCAGAAGGGAGAGGTAGCGGAGATTCAGGGGGTTGTCTCTTTTGCCCAGTGTATCCCAGGCGCTGAGGTTCTGTACTGGAACTTGAACCCAGACCTCCTTCTCTAGACCCCACGTTATTTCCATTCAGCTAAGTAAAATATAAAGTCACTGTGATCCCGGGGGAGGACGGAGTGGGGCAGGAAACAATTAAAAACCTTACAGTGTTCTTTTCGTGAATGATAGTCCAGTAATTATATTTGGAATTCACAAGACATTTCCTTTCCATGGGCTCAGGATCTGTGTCAGCCTGTAACACCATCTTCCGCCTCAGAAGTTCCAGGCAGGGAGGGGCGTGGAGGGAGGGGGTCAAGGGAGATTTTTCCTGTGGCCACCCCCGACCCTGCCACCATCGGATTGGCTTCTGTGGAATCCTCTCCAATAAGGACTCTCTAAATGAGGGGCCCCGTTTGACTTTTGTTTGATGGTTTATTCATTTTTTTAATCTTTTCTTTTTTTTTCTTAGTCCTTTGGGCTTATTTATGGCTGGTAGAGATATCCCAGAGTACTTCTCCTGCCAGAGACCACTCAGTGTTATCTTCTGTTAACTGTGTTATTGTGAGCTCCTGTAATGAAAGTCGCCTTTATTCTAATTGTGGGAAATCTGCTGAGGAAGCCCACTTGGCCAAGACTCCTTCCTCTAGATGCGCCTCACCAGGGACTGTCCCCATGTGTGAGGTGAAGCCAGACTGGGGGCCCTGGGCCCCAGACCCAGCCCTCCCTGGGCTCACGGCATGACTCTGGGCGCCAAATGGGAGTCCTGGCTCCTGTATCCTGCCTCCAGATTCCAGATGCGCTGAGGAGGAAGAGGGGAACAGGCCATTGAGGGAGAGCGTGGCCTTTTTTGTCTGTCTCCATCCCAGTATCGCCCTGGGATGCCCCAGGCCTCCTCAGGAGAGGTAGGGAGCAGAGGAGCTGAAGCTGCACCCATTCCACAGGTCACACAAAGGCATCAAGAGGACAGTGGCCATAGGTGGCCCCTAGGCAAGGGCATGGTCTGTTGGGGGAGGGGCAGACAGGACTCATGGGCTCCCCGTCCATCCTGCGATGCTTCCAGATGGAGGCATGGTCCAGAGTCAGTGCTGAACACTGCAGCTGAACAGCACTTCTCTTGATCGAAATCTGTGGTGGGAGAGAGCAGCAGGGTAAAGGAGCTCTTCGTCTGAACATTTGGCTTCCTCAGAGTACGGTCTCGCCAACTTTTAAATTATCTCTGGTAATGGGAGGTAAGAATGTCATGAATAAAAATGGCCCACAGATAATCCAGAAACTTTCTGTCAGCCAGGAGCGCCAGCCCGGTCCTTTCTGCGCCTGCTCACCCTCCAGCAGAGACACTAACAGGCAGCGAAGGGCCAAGAGGCAGGAGCAGTGAGGCAGGGAACTGTAAGTAAGGAGGAGGCAGTCTGAGGGAGGAGGCAGGTGCTGTCCTGGAGCTGTCTGGCCTGGCATCTGGCTGCTCTCCTGTCTACACCTGACCTTGGATTAGTCCTTTGCACACACTCAGGTTCACATTCCTTTTCCTCAACTGCAGACACCCATGGAGGCTCTTTTTAGGACTGAAAAGAAACAAGAATGAACCATAATACCTTTCTTTTCTTACATCCATTCCCTCACTCTGATCTTCCAGTGACTGCCTGTCAGAAGGCTCGATACATAAAACCAGTATTCCTAAGATTTGCAGCTCTGGAAGATTCTTTCCCACTCCCTCCCTAGGCCTGTAGGAGGCATTTCTCCTGCTGTCAGTCGACTCCCTGAACAGAGCCTGTCTGTTGGGAGAGCAAAGGCACACACTTGTGGTTCCTGGAGGGAAAATGTCTTGACCATGAGTTATTACCATTGGCATAAGGACTAAGGATGATAGTTGTAAGGATGACCTTAGAATTTTTATAAACACAAAAGTGGGAGACATGCTTTTTTTTTTTTTTTTTAAAAAACACTGTCTGGATAAACTGGCGAGAATGTGGACTTTGGAGATGGTAGCCAATCCTGGAGTCCACTTCTCCTGTGGCCATCAGCTGCGAGGTGCTGGTGGTGTCATCTGACCTTTGGGAGCCTTGATTTTTTTTTTTTCCATAAAGTGGTAAGAATTGAAGAATTGACTGGATTAGCATGCAGAATGCTATCTGCCATCTGGAAAAGACCCTTCACCGAAGTTCCTGTCTTGCCCACTCCTGGAGTAAGTAGCTCTTCTGGGCAGGTGTCTCCTGGAGGGATGACAATGACATTGACCAGGGTTCTCCAGGTGTTTGATGATGCGTCACCATGAAGCATCTCCCCCCATTTTCTCCTCCCCTCCCTACTAAGGCAACTGTGAAGACATTGACCCAGATACTTAAGAGGAAGACCCTCTAAACCCTAGGCCTGAGGCCCTGATTTAAGAAATTTTAAGGGTAGAAAGAACCTTGGGCATACTGTTAAATACAAAACAAAAGAAGAAGAAGATCATCTAGAATAGCATGAACAGTATGATACCATCGTGTGAAACTAATCATGGAAGAAGAATAAGGTAAACTTACAAAGGAGGCAGTATTTTTGGAAGGGCACGTGAGAAACATGACAGTTGCCTCTGAGGAAGGGAACAGTTGGGGGACAGTTGGACTGCGACTCATCACTGTATGCCTTTTTTGTACCTTTTGTACTTTGTGCCATGATCTTGTATTGTCTAAACAGAGTCACCGTGCAAGAGGGAAATAGATTTTGGAAGCTAGGGCTCTGAGGCTCAGAGGAGAGCTGTGGCCACTGCCAGAGCTTGTGGCAGGGCTGGGAGGAGGACCCAGGCGGCCGTCCAGGGCCAGTGTGTGCTGCTGTCTGCTTCCGTAGCCAGCCTGCATGGCCACGGGCGTCCTTCGAAGGCCAGTGAGGTCTGCATGGCTCTGGGAGCTGAAAGGGCCCCTTCTTCTCTTGTTGTCCCTGGCATTGAACATCTTGGCCCGCAGCATGCCTCAGAGTCCTCAGGAAGTTTTGAGATCCCTCCACAGGACAGCTCTGAGAAGGAAGAAGCGGACTTCGCCATTGGTGCCTTTCCGGACTCAGTGCAGGCAGAGCCCCAGGTGTTCCCCACCCACTGGTCAGTGGCAGGTCGCCTCACCCGCTGGGAACTGGGAACAGGAAGGAGGAGGGCAGGCAATGCATCCAGAGAGACCACACTCCCCCCTGCCACCCGCCTCTTTGAACTTTTTGCCTCCTCTAATTGCTGGTCCATAGAGACCTGGCTGAAAATTAGTTTAAATGCTAAATTGAGTTTGAAACCACTCATCTCAGCCCCTCTGGAAACGGGACACCATGTAAAAATAGAAACTTTAAATCAACTTGTTTTTCTAAGCTTTATACAGCTTTGCTGTGAGGTTCAGAGTCCTTTGGCAAATGCATCGTGTTTGAAGAGAATCAGGTGTGCTGGGAGGATTCTTCCAGGATGAAATTGGCCGCTCTTCACTAGGAAAAATCAAGACCACATAAAATAACCCTCCAAGAAGATGCTTTCCCTCAACTGAGTTTCCCATCAGGGCAGCCGTCGTCCTCTGCTTTTCGTGCAGTTGAAGGGTGAGGGAGCCGAATTCTTTCAGTGGTAGAATCAAATAGTAATTAAAAGCAAATGATCACCGGGGTTGTTGAAAATGCCAAGAGCCTCAGGATTAGACTTGTAAGCAAATGGAATTGGTCTTTCTCCAAAACCCTGCACCGATTTAGCCACAGCATCATAAATCAGAGAGGTTGTCTGAAACCAGACAACCTTCCCCAAGCCATGCATCTCCAATATTCTGCCCCAGCGCGTCCACAGCCCCTCTGGGGAAGACAGGCACCGAAGTATTTTCAAGAGTCGCTGAGCACTAAAAATGAAGAAGGTGATACTCCCGTGCTTTCGCTCTTGACTTCTGTAGAAACCTCTAGACTGCGAACGAGCGTTCGTTTTTTAGGGAGCTGGCCTTTCTGAGCCTTTTCAGAGTCTGTGAGAAATACAGATGGACTGCGAGACTTTCTGTATCAGGGACATCTGAGGCACCACGGATCAGGTGGCCAAGGGCAGTGCACTTTTCTGCCCAGGCCCAGGAGCTGGCTCTGCCACAGGACGGGATGGGGGAGGGGCTCCTCAGGTGAGTGCTTGGTGAGCTCCTGGGGAGGGGACTGGGTGAGTGGGCATTCCAGGACTAATGGCAGGAGGAGCAGGGGAAGGTAGTTGTGGAAAAATTTGCCTGCCTTCTCTTTCTGCCTCTGGAAGGAGAGGAAAGGGGTTCATGGAGATGACAGGGAACAGAAGAGGTGGTAGAGGACCGGTGCATTCAAGGAGTCATGACCTAATCAAAAGCCCTCTCACATCAAGGAGGAATCCTAGAAAAAGTGTGGCCCTGCTCCCCAGGGCTGGGTGTTTACTACAGAGCAGCCAATGTGGCATGTGATTGGAGAAGTTGGGTGATGGGGTCTTGACTCGGGAAGGCTTGCCTGTGTGGACCTTTGATTTGGGCCAAAGTGTGAAGTATCATGCCTTCGATCTCTGTTCCCCGCAGCTGCTGGCGTCTACTTTCCTCGCAGAAACAGTTCGTTACATTTCTTGACTCCAGAGCGTTTCAGCAGATAAACAGACATGCGAGGTTGCTTTATTTAAGGAGCTGGCCGACCAGGAAATACTTGTTGTCAGGGACAGGATAAGTGGTAAACAGTTCATCCCTTAAAAGGCAAGAGAGCCCAGAGGACAGAGTGAGAGCCCCGGGCGTGCCGGAAGTCAGCCGCTCAGTCTGGAGTGGCCTGTAGTGTGCAGGGGGGCCGGCTGGGCGCTGGGGAGAGCGTGGAGGGGAAGAGGGCCTGACCGGGGCGGGGGGGGGGGCATCTGGATTTACAGTAGATTTAATGTCATTATTACAGTGAATCTGCTTTAACTATTGAAATGAATTTAAATTGACAGGAGTGGAAGACACAATCAAGTAAAAACATCAGTCAGAAATTTTTTTCTGAAACCGTTCTTGAAAAACTTTGTTTTAAAGAATTGGCTTCTCATGGCCCTTTCTGGCTGTTGAGTCTGTACATGATATGTATATATAGGCAAGGTGGAAGCAAACTTATCTTTGGGTGATTTCCTAATGTTCTGTAAACTGGAAAGGCCTTTGTGAGCTAACGTCTTCGCTTCTAAACTTCTTAGAAAACCTCTTTTTAGAAAATGAAGGGTTGCTCCCAGTGAGCCCCCTCCCCTGCCCCCAAGTGCCCCTTAACTCGAGGACAGTGTTGGGTTAACTTTTGTCTCACTGAGCAGTCAGGAGACAAATGTGAAGCCTGAGACATTGGCAGCTCACACTTCTTGTGTCCTTCCATTCTCCTTTCATCCCCCATCCCTTCATGGCTACTAACAGCCCCCTCCAGCTCCTAAAGCCGCTGTTGGAGAGACACAATAGGCGTGACCATGGCTATTCCACATCCTCCTGAAAGTGGAATCATCGTGACCCATTGGGGTGGTCAAAATGAGCCCAGGTTCATGAATTCCTGCAACCCCGGATCTGAAATGCACCCCAAGAGGCCCCTTCCACAAGGCCGTCAGCTTTCATCATTTGTGACGACTGATACCTACTCTGTTCATGGCATTAAAGAGTCAGTGACAACATTCTAGCAATCAGTCTGCCACGCTCCCCCAAACGTCATGGGAGAGTACTCTGGTCTTGGCCTCTAAGAGCTTGGTGAAATTCTTCTCCAGTGAAATAGAGAGGCTCCAGGAAGGCTATATGTTTAGAAATACCTACAGTAGAAATGCAGTCAAATGCATGGAGAATTGCTGTTGTAAAAAAAAAAAAAAAAAAAAGCTTTTAGCTTCAGTCATTGGCAGGTCTCTTCCTGAGAAACATGAATGTGTTTTTGATCCTGTGGAAGAAAACTCTGTGAAAGGAAGTTTCCATCA
This sequence comes from Mellivora capensis, assembly GCA_004024625.1. NCBI lineage: Eukaryota > Metazoa > Chordata > Mammalia > Carnivora > Mustelidae > Mellivora > Mellivora capensis. The sequence goes on along the minus strand of PISX010002933.1, from coordinate 15,741 downwards.
TCTGTTCCCATTTCTCCTCCTCCTTGGGCAAAACTTTTAAGCCCAAGAAATGTTTTATTCATCTTGCTTCTCTAGTTGATCAGTTCATGGCAAAATGATATCAAGTAATTTCTTCCATTCTGGGAAGAGGCTGGAAACAAGTGGATACTGTCAGCAAATGTTGGTGAACCATCTCTCCAGAAATAAATGTTGGCAGGGAACAGGAGAGAGCCTGGAGAATCCCTATCAGTCATCGGCCAGAGAAGACCTTTTCTAGGGACCAGAGTCCTTGATAGACATCTGTTCTCAGCCTGAGGGGCAGCCTGGGGCCAGGGGATAGCACTCAGCAAGCCCCAAGACCAGAGTACGTTCCAGACTCTACTTTTGGCTTGTAAACTTATCTGGGCCATGTTATTCTATCTCTCTGTGCCTTGGTGGCCTCATCTGTAAAGTGTACCCATGGTCTCTTCGAGAGGTTGTAAAGCTAAGGGGATGGTGTACTTGAACTTGCTCAGACTCATTGTGCTGGACATGCAAGCTGTGGGTAGCTGACCTGTTGCTAGGGCGCTGGACGGGAATTGGAATGCAGAGTGGCCAAAACCCCACTCTTTGCTTAGAACATTGCACACTTATGAAGTTGAAGGTTGATTGTCATGTTTTTAATAAGTTTGATTATCTTCTTTTAGGAAATTAATTCCATGGGGACTTTTTTTCGTCCCCTCCTCCTTCAAAATTAAAGCTTTTTATACTTGGTGTGAAGAGTAGCAACAAAGAAACACATTCTGGTCCTGTTGCTTTAACCTTCGGATCTTCTGTGTCCAGAAACCCTAACTTTAAAGTAGCCCATTCTAAGATCCCAGAGGAGGGAGGGAGGTAGAAGCCCAGTGGGAGAGCCTACAGAAGTATAGCTTCTCAGAGGAGAATCAGTATAAGAGCGTGGACCTTAAAAGAGAGGAATTTCGGGACGCCTGGGTGGCTCAGTTGGTTAAGCGGCTGCCTTCAGCTCAGGTCATGATCCCAGCGGCCTGGGATCGAGTCCCACATCGGGCTCCTTGCTCGGCAGGGAGCCTGCTTCTCCCTCTGCCTCTGCCTGCCACTCTGTCTGCCTGTGCTCCCTCTCTCGCTCTCTCTCTCTGACAAATAAATAAATAAAATTAAAAAAAAAAAAGGAATTTCATAAAGCAAATGATATTTCAAAGTACACATCACTCTTCATGTCAGGAAGCCCTTCCCATTTATTCTTTTTGAAAAGCTACTTATTTATTTAAGATTTTTATTTGAGAGGGGCACCTGGGTGGCTCAGTGGGTTAAAGCCTCTGCCTTCGGCTCAGGTCATGATCCCAGGACTCCGGGCTCATGACTCGAGCCAAAGACAGAAGCTTAACCACCTGAGCCACCTAGGTGCCCCAGAAAGCTGCTGTTTTAAGAAAAGCATCTGGAAGAAAAGAAAATTTAGAGCCAGAATATAGGCCTTAATTTCTGCTTCCATGTAATTGTTCCTATAGGTCTTTCAAGTTTTATTCGAGCCAAGGATGGTGGGAATGAAGAGCACAAATTAGATTTTTTTAAAAAATTTGTCCATACAACAGAGAAGTTTCCCTCTTATCTAACCATGGCTAAAACCGTCTGCTTGGTGACAGTATGCACAGAGAGACCAAAAATCCCACCCATGTTTTTGACATCTTGGTTTCTTAATGGCTGCTCAAGAGTTGTTACGACAGGTTACTAGTCAGTTCAACAAGAAAAACATCCCTATTACAAAATGGGCAAAGGACTTGAATGGACATGTCTCTAAAGAAGATCTACAGGTAGGCTGTTAAGCACATGAAAAGATGCTCAAGATCACTAATCATTAGGGAAATGCAAATAAAAACTACAGTGTGATACCACACCATACCCATTTGATTGGCTATTATCAGAAAGAGAAAAAAATAGTTGTGTGCAAGGATGTGGAGAAATGGGAACCCTTGTGCACTGGGGGTGGGAATGTAAAATGGTGCGGCTACTGTGGAAAAACAATATGGTGGTGGTTCTTCCAGAAGTTACACGTGGGATTATGGTATGATCCAGAAACTTCACTTCTGAATGTATGCCCAACAGAACTGAAAGTGGGGTCTTTAAATAGATTGTATACCTGTGCTCATCGCATCGTTATTCACAGTAGTCAAAAAATGGAAGGAATGGCTAGTAATCAAAAAATGGATGAATGAATAAACAAAACGTGGTACATACATACATCGAACTCTTGTTCAGCCTTAAAACGAAAGGAAATTCTAACATGTGCTACAACATGGGCAACCCTTGAGGACATTATGCTAAGTGAACTAGGCCAGTCACAAAAAGGACAGATTCTGTGTGCTTTCACGTTTGTGAGGTACCTAGGGTAGACAGATCCATAGAGACAGAAAGTAGAATGGTGGTTGCCAAGGACTTGGGATTGAAAGAATGGGGAGTTGGTGTCTATTGGGTACAGAGTTTCAATTTGGGAAGATGAGAAAGTTCTAGAAATGGATCGTGGTAATGGTCGCATAATGTGTGATTGTGCTTAGCTCCACTTAACTATGCCCTTAAAATGGTTAAAATGTTAAGTTTTACGTCATATATATTTTACCATAATAAAAAAAGTAGGAATTTGGCAAGACCAGTAGCTAAGGGCCAGATTCCTCCCACTCCATGCCACTCCATCCCTAAATTCTCCCAGACCCAGCTGATGGATGGCAAGCTTCTCTTGCCTGTGGCTTTTCTCTGCTGACGAACAGAAATGTTTCAGCCGGGTCCCCATCTCCAAGGTCAGACCTATGTGCCATTGTTCTTAAGCCACGTGAATGCCACATGCTACCATGGCACCATTCCGAGAGAACCTGGGCCCGAGGGCTGTCCCCACTTCCTGTCACCGAACCTGTTCTGATTCTGACGGAAGAGCGCTTGATCCCTGATGTTATGCTGGGGGCAGAAGCTCTTGTGAGAAGACCCCTATTCCCCACCCCCTCTGCCCTACCCAAGAAGCTTTCTGAGAGGTTCCCAAACTGATACAGGTATTTGAAGAGCCAAATTCTGTTAGGAAATGAGACTCCTATCTCAGAATGGCCAGAAATGAAGTGGTCACAAGTGATGTTTTTAAATCCCCAAACTACTGGGGCGCCTGAGTGGCTCAGTCATTAAGCCTCTGCCTTCTCTTGGGTCACGATCCCCGGATCCTAGGATCGGGCCCCGCATCGGGCTCCCTGCTCAGCAGAAAGCCTGCTTCACCCTCTTCTACTCCCCCTGCTTGTGTTCCTTTTCTTGCTGTCTCTGTCTCTGTCAAATAAATAAAATGTTTGAAAGAAACAATCAGGCAATCCCCAAACTACAGATAGCAAACCCATTTGTGGGGAATGACACGAAAGAGCATTGTTAGTGAGCATTGAGATCTCCGCAGAGATCTGTGGAGGCATGGCGGCCAAGAGCCCTCTCCTACTGTCCCGCTCTCCTGCTCTCTGAGATCTCCAGGCACCTAACCAGACAACTGCAGCGTCACCCTGAGTCACTGCTGGACAAGAAAAGGCCTTTGAAATCTGGATTTTTGACTCTAGGAAGCGTGGGCATGCCCTCCTGGGCATTCCTGTCAGTGCCTGTTGTTGGGCCTGAGACCACACCATTGAGCTGCCTCATACCATGGATCCCATGGCTGGGGGAAGCCCAAGGCCAGTGTCCACGAGCTGTTTCCCCCAACAGTTGGCTGCAATGGTGACCCTCCCACCACTGCAAAGATCAGATTTGCCTCGTGCTTCCGTTAGCCCTGTCAGCTTTAGCACAGCTGGTGTGAGATGGAGGGTACCAGAGACATGGCCCCCCACGTCCAGGGGCAGGCAGCCCACAGCCCACAGGTGTCCCGTGGCTCCAGTCAAACAGGCCACGGTCGGGGCCAGAACCCAGCTGTCCTGCCCTTTGGACTGTGGCATTTGGAGGGGAGCCCCGAGCCCGCTAGGCAAATAGCGTTTACGTGGCTGGCAGTCTCCTGCCAGCTCTGCTGCTTGGGACAGTTTCTTGGCCACAGTTGTGGACAGATAGCCATGGTCGGGAGGCTGTGGGAGTGTTCTGAAGCAGACGCTCAGGGAGACAGCCCCTGGAAGGCAAAGCTGCGGTTATCTTGATCTAGTGAAACAGCTTAAAGCTCTAGAGCAGGGAGCAAGTGTAGAGACCATAAACCGTCAGGCCTCGAGGCCGGTCTCGATGTGTGCAGACTGCCTTCACGGAGGCCTCCGCTTCTGCCCACTTGCCAGCCGCCTCCTTAAGGCCCTCCTTTGAAAGGACCCCTGCTTTACTACACAGCTGCCTTTGTCGTCCCAGCAAAAAAAGCCTGGCCTTTTTTTTTAGTTTCATGTGTCTCCTAATTGTATTTAAAAGTGAAAAAAAAAATCTGATTGTAAAAGACGCATAATATTTCCATCTTAGCTATTAGACGTGTCCAGTCCCGCAGCATTAAGAACATTCACACAGTTGTGCGACTGTCTCCCCCATCCACCCACAGACCTTTTTTCTCTTCCTGACCTGAAGCTGTGACCCCATTAAACACAAGCTCCCCTTCTCCCCTCCCCCAGCCCCTGGCCACCATGATTCTACTCTCGCTCTCTCTGAATTTGATCACTCTGGGTGGCTCATAGAAGAGGGACTGGGACCGTACAGTATTTGTCCTTTGGTATCTGGCTTATTTCACTTCGCATCCTGTCATCCGGGTTCATCTGTGTTATGGCCTGGGTCAGAATTTCTTTCCTTCTTCCAGATTGAATAATCTTTCATTGTATGTGTGGACCACATCTTATTTCTCCATTCACCTATTGACATATACTGGGTTGTTTTCATCACTTGGCCCTGTGACTGCACTGCTAGGAACATGGATGCGTGGCTGTCTCTTCAAGACTCTGGTGTCCTTTGGACATAAACCAGAGGAGGAATTGCTGCATCGTATTGGAGTTCTTTCTCTCAGCCACTGTCCCATTTTAGCTTCCCAGCAGCGGTGCACATGTTCCAGCTCCCCCCACCGTCCTTGTCCACACTGTTCTTTTCAGATTTTGTTCCTAGTACCCATCCCAGTGGTAACCCTATAGCCTTGCTGAAGTCAAGCATCTGGGACATGTGATAGGATTCTAAAGAGAGTGTACTTCACAGCTGACATATTTAGGTAAGTTTGGCTGATGTCAGCCAAATACACATGTGCACTTGTGAGCCCACACTTAGACACACACACACACACACACACATACACACACACCCCACCGCCCTCCCCTCCGTGCCCGAGGGCCTAGCTCCAGGTGCCTCCTGGGTCCCCTGGGGACAAATGACGGGCCCCCCCCCCCAGTCCCACTGTGGGCCTCATTTGAAGGCAGCACGCGTGCACTGCCCAGTCACGATGACCAAGATCTCTCCACATGTGTGTTTCTCGTCCCCAGAACCACGACCACACCTGCATCGCCTGCCGCATCATCCACAGGTCGGATGAGCACCGCCCGCCCCTCCTGCCCCCCAAGGCCGACCTGACCGTCGGCCTGCACGGCGAGTGGGTGAGCCAGCGCTGCGAGGTGCGGCCCGAGGTCCTCTTCCTCACGCGCCATTTCATCTTTCATGACAACAACAACACCTGGGAAGGGCATTACTACCACTACTCCGACCCCGTCTGCAAGCACCCCACCTTCACCATCTACGCCAAGGGCCGCTACAGCCGGGGGGTGCACTCCTCCAGGGTCATGGGAGGAACGGAGTTCGTTTTCAAAGGTAGGGCTTCTGCCGCGACTCACAAAGTCACAGCCCAGCGGGTGACAAACCGAGTGGTTTGGGGGCCTCTGTGTTCAGTCAGAGCCTGAGAGAAAGGGCCTTTTCTTTTTTTTCTGGGAGAGATGTTGGGGGAGAAATTAGGGAGTCCTTTCTGCTTCAAGGTCATCATTCACATCAGCTTCCGAGGTTCCCCTCTGTTCATAATGAGGCCAGCAGGGGCGGCTCAGCCCGTGGGCCACAGTGCGGAAGGGCCCACACGGCTATGCATGGTGTTAGAGGTGGCCAGGGAGGACGTGACTAGGAATGAAACCTCACGTCTGCATATTGCTTTTTTTTTTTTAAGAGAGAACACAAGCTGGTGGGGGGGTGGGGAGAGGGAGAAGCAGGCTTCCCGCTGAGCAGGGAGCCCACCTCGGGGCTTGATCCCCCGTGTCAGGTCCTGGGGATCAGGACCTGAGCCAAAGGGAGATGCTTAACTGACTGAGCCGCCCAGGTGCCCCTACCCATTTCCTTTTTTATACACTGCTCAGGCTGATTTTGAGCTGCCCCTGTGATAGCATCATACCGCTGCATCTGTCATGCGCTTGAAAGTTGTCCTGTGCCTGGAGGTGGGGGAGTTTGGGGCTTGTAATGATTACTTAAGCGAGGAACATAAGGGGTGAAATTCACCAGGCTATTATCAGCAAGGGAGGTCTCGCAGCCTCTCCTTCTAGAATTTCCTTTTGCACTTATACATCTTTTCAAGCTGGTGTCAGTCATGTCACAGACAAGTAACAGAGACATGGCCCATGTACTGCGTGTGACCCCTCCTAGGGTAGCATTCCATGGTTCAGTCTCTTTAATAGGAAGTATTTCTGCCAACCTGATTAAGACTTGGGCCTTCTTAATCCCCCACCTAGGAAGGAAGGTTTTCTCCAGGAAGGGTGGACCTTTGCTAAATGTAGCCAAGAAAACAGCCACCTTGGCCAGGTTCCACCCTGAAACTGCCATGGTGCACATAAGATACAGTCCCCTGGGGTCCTTCAGAAACAGCCCTCTGTAAGTGCTGGGATTTCTGTTTCATACATTCATGCATATTTTTCTTGCTTGCAGCCTCATTCATTTTAGATGCCTGATCTATGGGCCAGTATGAATTTGCAAGGCTCCCAACTAGGATAGGCATTCAACACCAAAAGTATTTAAAAACCTCAAAACCCTTTTCACGAAAACAGAATTCCTGTTTGCGTTGAGTATTGTGTCAGTCCCAAAGACGCAGTGTCACCAAAGGCAAGTCCTGGGAGACACTCTGCGTGACAGTTTAAGCTCACGTTAACAGCGGCAGTCACATTCACATGTGGAACTTCCCGACTGGGGTGGGAGCTGCTCTTCAAGGCTGCGACCGGTGGGTGGCCGTGCGGGACTGGGTTAGAGCTAGAGTGCTTTCTGTACCACATGCCACCCCCGGCTTGGTGTCACCGACCTGTCCTCTCTCCTTCGCAGTGAACCACATGAAGGTCACCCCAATGGACGCGGCCACTGCCTCGCTTCTCAACGTTTTCAACGGGAATGAGTGCGGGGCCGAGGGCTCCTGGCAGGTGGGCGTCCAGCAGGACGTGACACACACCAATGGCTGCGTGGCACTGGGGATCAAACTACCTCACACCGAATACGAGATCTTCAAAATGGAGCAGGACGCCCACGGCCACTATCTGCTGTTCAATGGCCAGAGGCCCAGCGATGGGTCCAGTCCGGACAGGCCCGAGAAGAGAGCCACCTCCTACCAGATGCCCTTAGTCCAGTGCGCGTCCTCTGCGCCCAGAGCCGACGACTTCTCCGAGGACCCCCGGGGTCACCAGTACGGGAGCGGGGCGCCCGAGAAGAGCGCTTGTCCCCTCCTTCTCGCTGGGCTCGCCGGCCTTTTGACTCTCCTGCACTGGAACGTCCTCAGATAGATGTTTCTTAAAAAGCGATATTTTTCCAAACCAGGATTCCTTACGATGGACACATTTCTTTACAAAAAAAAAAAAAAAAAGAAGAAGAAGAAGAAGAAAAGAAAAGAAAGGGTACTCCTTCTCATGATGCACTTGAGTGCCCCAGAACTGTGGCTCCCTTTCTGCTGCCAGGCCCCCCTCCCTCCCAGCCTGAGTCCTGAGCAACCCTTTTTGAAGTTTCTGCTTTGAACTCTGGCCAGTGGGATCCCAGGCCGGGGCGCCTTCTCAAGAGTAATTGCACTTTAAGACCGCAGTGAGTGTGGAGCTCATGTGTTTGGTAGAAGGAGCAGGGTGACAGCTAAGTCCTCTTCTCCTCTCCCTCATGATTATTAATCTATTTCTGAGTTACACGTAGACGGATATCAAGTTCCAGCTTTTCCTGCCACTGTCCTCCCCCGAAACTGTGTTACGACCTGGAATCCAGTGCAGAGTTGGGTTAGGACCGCCAGCAAAACGCCTTCTATTAATAAAGAAGAGACTCGAGTGTAGATATGTATATAGGGAAAGACACACGGTTTCGCTTCACTATCCTGACAGCCTTAATGCAAGAAAAAAAAAAAGGAGGGAACCCCAGCTTTCCAATGTGGAGGGGAAAAGTATCTGTAATTAAAGGTTCAACATAATTTAAACTATCCATTGTTTGAACTTGTGGGGAAAGAAGACGCGGCAAGATGCTGGTTTCTGGGTGGTCGTGGAATGCACGCTGCTTGATGACTGCCCGGCTGACGAGGGTGGTCGAGAAAATACCAGAAGCAGTACACACAGGACCAGCAATGTACGGGATGGTGACAGTGCGTTAAATGCCACCAGGATGATTTAAAAAAAAAAAAAGTGCCTGTTCATTCCACAGTTTCCTCTTCGTGGGGCCCTCGTCCTGGCTCATGCTGTATCTGGTCAGGGTGGGCAAATGGAGCCTCGCGTGGCCATCCTGGCTACCTTCAAAGATGACTGTGCAGAGACCACACCTTAATGTTCAAAGAGAGTGTAGCGGGGATATCCTCCCCGGGGCTGTACTAGACCCTCAGTGTGCCTGAAACCCAGGCTCCCGGTAAAGCCCCCTTATCGCCAGATGCGACATCTTGACTCTTTTTCTGTCCTGCTGTTGCCTTTGGTCTGTGGCTGCACAGGGTCTCAGGGTCACCTTCTAGAGAGTCTGTGAGTTTCTTCCTCGCAGCCGTTGGGAGGGGCCGTGAGTCATGTCTGCCCACGTCTACTTTGGACTGTTCCAGATGGTGCTCGCTGAACACCAAGTGCTATTGCTGATAGAGACCGAAGGAGGGGAGTAGCAAGTCTGCGGAAGCCTGGATGGAACCGGAAGTGAGCATGGAAACCACAGTCAAGGTCGAGAGTCGTACTTGTATTTAAAAAATAACTTTATGAAATGCTGTAGCATTCAGTGTGGTGATGAGTTATCAGGAGAGCATGGAGTCCCAAAGTGCTTTATCTTTAGAATATATTTTAAGTTGTGGGGCATACTGAGGGGGTTTATTCAAATGAAAATACTAACTTAATGTCTGCCAAGTTTAATAAACAAAGATGTCAAAAATACTCCCATAGAATACATTTTACCTGTGGATCTATTTAATTAATGCTAACGCTAACGCTATCTTTAAAGGATATAATAAAACTACGTGAAAAACTATGTTCACTGCTAAAGAATACCTCAGCGATTCGCCATAGGAGTGATAGATTTATAGCCATTTAATTCACAGGCACTCACCCAGACTTAGCTACTCAAACTTTTAAACAGTACACACACATACACATACACACACACGCATACGCACACATGTATATCCAAATATATAGGTATTTACATATATATAATGTATGCATATGTATATATGTCTTAGGGACAACATGACATTCATGGGATCATATCACTTTCTGATACACCAGAAATCATTACAGAGAATGTATTCATTCAGTGTATTTTACTCACAGATTATCAACACAATTAGATGTACGCATGTCACTCGCTATATCACCCACAAATATCACATCTTGGTCATGTCATATTGACACAAATAAGGGTCAGTACGTTAGTGGCAGGTAGCTCCACTCTAAATCCTGGGCTTGGTGGGAGAAGTAAGTAACTAAAGGATGGCTGTCCTTGACCGCCTTGGCCGGGAACTAGACTTCCTCTCTGCCTGGGCAGATGATGGTCAGGGTCAGAAAGTCGTTCCTTGGGCAGCCCTTGTCAACTCCAGGTGGACCTGGACTCCGAAAGGAGCTTCCTAGAGCCTCCAGTCACCCCGTATGGAACAAAGGTAATTTGTGCAGACATGACAAATCTGCATAGATGCCCAGCGTCTGTGACTTCCAGGTGGTGTCCATCCTGCCATCCTGAACAGTCCATCGTGGCGTCCCGGTGCTGTGGCTGCCCACTAGGGTAACTCTTAGCAGCGCCCGGCACCGAGGTTCCCTGCGCGAGAGGCTGGGGGGTCAGGGCGTCCTGGACATGGTTTCACACACACTTGTAAAAATGACTGGACTGTAAGACCTGCAGTTCCTGGTTGAAGGGAAAGCTCTCAAAAGAACAGAAGAGATTCTCCAATCCACCCACTCCTTAAATAGATCTTGAAAACAGAGATGATGTTCAAAGCGATCCACACACATTGTAATATTTCATTTAGAATGGTAGCCCCCCCCCCCCCGCCTTCTGTCCCTATGACTTACGAGGCGCATGACAATGGAAGGCAGCAACCAACAGATAGCATCTAAGTGGGGATTTCTGGACACTGTTCTCAAAGGAAAAAGCAGACCATTCCGAGGTGGCGTTAGGGGAGCAGGGATGGTGGGTGGGAACACACAGGAAATGGACTCACTCTGACACAGAGAATTTATCTGACACAGAATTTTCTGGCCTTTTCGAGACATTGAAAGCTTTCATGAATCCAAACATCTTTCATAAGGATACACCTGCAGCAAGAGGAAATAAAGGTAGCTTGGAAAAATGTTCCTCACTGATTTCTAGACTCTTGAGAATTGCATAAGCATTCTTTTCTTATAAGTAAGAGAATCCTATGTCCTAAGACACCAATTGAATCCTTTAAGTCCCTTTGATGACCCAAGAGCCTCTGGCTTACAGGGTAAATGATCTCCGCAGGTCTGTGGGGCTCCTATTTTAGCACGACCCCATTTCCCTGGGGTTTCAGTAGGTAGAAGTAACACTATCACGAGAAAATACTGGGGAGGTTATGCCCTCTCACTTCTCCATTGACTGAGACCTGATGACACAGACACTTGACACAATCACACTGCTCCAGGGGAGACCTCACACACTGGCCAAACCCGCACCTCACACTGGACGGCAGGATGCGGGATCTGACCGGTGGCCTCCCGTGGTGTCCATGGATTCATTTGGGTCTCTTGGTTTCTGACATCGCTGTACAACCACCTCTGTGACCCCTATGCCCTCTGGAACACCACCCGAGCGATTCCCTGCCCCCGTCACTTAATCCATCTTGTAGAGCCATTATGTTAGAATCTGGAAACCAGAGGCTTTGTGAGTGCAGAGGGCAACACATTGCGAACCCAGGCCTCCAAGCTTCTTCAACCACCAGCTGTGTTTTTGTCCTCCTGAGCTGGAGGGCCACGTGGCAGCTTTGTCTGCTGCTCAGGGACTGTTCCAGCCTCTTTAATCCTCATGAAGTCTCTCCCTCTCAAGTGATGGGAAAGTCTGAGAGAGACCCTCGGCAGGTTCGGGATTGCACTTCCTGAAGACTTTTAAGCATTTGAGGTCTGGGCTTTTTCTGCAGCAGATGAAGAAGCATATGTAGGACAGGTTATAATAAGCAAGGGAGGAACACTGTGTGTTAAGAAACTCATTTGCAGAATGTCTTCCCATTCCCTGAATAATGCAGTCCATGTTCTCACACGCTGGACCCAGAGTAATATGTCTGCCCTGGAATCAGCTGGAAACACTGAGCTATCTCATTGAAACTGAGATCTCCCATAGATCAAAAAATCGAAATACATGTTGCATGTTGCAGTTTTATCCTCCAACTTATTTGGTAAGTGGAGCTATAGTATATCGGGTCCCAGCATCCCTTACGTGAAAGAGACAAGTGAATCAGCCTCATAGCACCTAAGTAGAGCATTAAAAGAAAAATGTTCCTGAAAAGAGTGTGTCATCTTGAAGCAGAAGAGAGTATTTTGCGTTGTATTAGAAGCTGGTAGCTTGGCAGGGGAAACTCACATAGGCAAGAAGAGAGCTCCCTTCCACTATGGCAGCCTTGCTATCCCTGAAAACAAAAGACACCTTAGTAACATATAAGACTGCTTTGCCTTCAAAGCCCTTTGCATCAATTAAGCTTTTGAAATGAATTGTCTTCCCAGTATTAGATGGAGAGCACAGCAGTACGAGTACTATGGCCCGTTAGAAAGACATAACATTGGGGCGCCTGGGTGGCTCAGTGGGTTAAAGCCTCTTAAAGCCTCTGCTTTCGGCTCAGGTCATGATCCCAGGGTCCTGGGATCGAGCCCCACATCGGGCTCTCTGCTTCGTGGAGAGCCTGCTTCCTCCTCTCTCTCCTTGCCTGCCTATCTTGCCTACGTGTAATCTCTGTCAAATAAATAAATAAAATCTTAAAAAAAAAAAAGACATAGCATTTGTTATAGGGTTCGTTTCCACTTACATAGGAAGAGAAGCAATCAGTATCCAATTCCAGTGGACACTTGTGTCCATTTTCAATGCTTCTTCCACCCTTTGTCAATGTGAAGATCTTTCTGTTTTTTAATTACATGTATGTTTCGCCAATCTACAAATCAATTCTCCTTTCCCACTAACTACATGTTCCAGGTTAAATCTGACCCGTTGTTGAAGTGTTTGTTAAAGTAAGGCTAGCGGATAGAGCATTGGATTCCTTGGAAACCTCAACTGGCTCTCGAGAAGACCAAAAAGGCATCACCAATTTCTGGTTCTAGATGATAAAGGTGACGCTCCCTGTGGTCAGGGATTAGGGAATCAAAGAGTTGTTGTGGGAGCCGTTCTTTTCATGCCCCAGAATTTCAGCCTGACCTTCTCAAGCACAGCAGCCGTTTCTCGAATGCGCAGTGTCTGAGGCATTGTAACCTGTTCTTTACATCCATTATCTTGTTTCATCTTCACTACACCCTAGTACTTTGCTGTTTTGAATTCTTGCGGGGAAATCCGGTTAGGGTTTGCAGAATGCTCATTCTAACTCCCCACAAACAAGCCAGTTTTTCTTTAGGCACTTTATCACCCACCCTTCCAGAACCCAGGAGACACAGCAAAGCTGGAGAAGCATATGTCATTCCCTGATTTCAGGAGAGAGAGAGAGTAGAAACTCGGGTGGCATCAGTCTCTGCTTTTAACTTTTTGAGCTCCTTATATGATCATTACCCCCTGATCAGGCTTAGGGAAGCCCAGGGAGCCTCCTTCCTCCCAGAAGCCTTCGGGAACCATCTGGATGGAACAACACGTGCCCTCTTTGCAACAAGTGGGCATTTTCAACTTCCAAACATCGTCGGGCTTCAGTGACCCTCAGTTCCTCAGCCAGATCTTTCCTGGTCCAAGGTCTCCAGACCAGTGAGTAAAGGTGACTTCGGGATGGGCTTCTGCATACACGAGTACACACTTGATATTTCAAGCTCAAGGGACAGTTTTGAGCAGCTTGGGTCAAGCTGGAGAGAGATTTAATGCACTCACTGAAACTCCTGAGAAGAAACCTGGTGTGCAGTGTAAGGGATCCTCCGGGTGGAAGTACGTGTACCAGTGTCCGTGCTCTCTGGGGCCAAAGTAGGTTCCAGCGAATTCTTGGAGCAGGTCAGCTTTCATCTTGGCCTTGGCTTAGCACACCGTCCTGGTCAAGCCATGTCTGCCTGTGTTTATTAAATAAACACTGCCCAGGCAATCACTCACTTGAGCTCCCCATACTTACCTTCAGTCTTTGTACTCAAGTCAAACATTCGGCCATGGCTCCCGTCCATGGTGGGGCGGTGGTATCGTCCGGGCCATAAGCTGGTCATTTCAGACAGACAAGCTTGTCCACATCTTGAGGATGAAGGACTCAAAAGTCACGCTCAGCAAAAGAGGCCCCAAGGAAAATCCAGGAGAAGCACGTATGGTAAGCTGGGCAGGATATTGTCCACTGGGCTCTCCAGGTCCAAATCCAGGCTCCACCCTTCCTGACCTGGGTCCCCACACAGACAGCAGCCATGGGCTCCCCTTGCCTCTGCCTTCTGACTGAAATCAGCCAACAGGGGCGTAGGTGGGCAGTCCCAGCCAAAACAGGAGGAGAGGGGTGGGGGAATTATCCCTCCCGCTGTCTACCTACTGGGTCCCTGTCCGGTAAGCTGCCAGAGCCACAGTTCCTATCTGATGGTCCTCTCCAAAGAGCTGCCCTTTCTGCTCTCTCTGGAAACCCTTCCGCCCATACCCTTCATGGCTCCCCACCAGGCCTACCCTTGGAGTACCATACATACCTTGTTGTTTGTCCTTAATTTTTGGTACATTCCTTCATAAATAATAGTCCTTTCCCCTTTTTGGTGACCAGCTCTGTTTTTCTATCTCTGTGGCTCATCTGAACGTATTAGAGAGAATATGAGTTTGCCTCATTTTTTTCGGAGGATGCCTCTTGTAAGTGCAATCCTACACCTAGTGGCTGATGGCACTTAGCATAATGTACTTCTAGCTCATTCACGCTATCACATTTGTGGGATTTCCTTCTTTTTGAATGCCAAGTAATATTTCATGGTATGCATATACGATCTTTTGTTTACCCATTTGTCTGTTGATGGACATTTAGGTTGTTTCTACTTCTTGGTTATTAGAAACAATGTTGCAGTGAACCTGGTACAGGTAGCTTTTTGAGATAATGATTTCGTTTCCTTTGAATAAATACCCAGAAGTGGAATTGCTGGAGCAGATGGTAATTCTATTTTTAATTAACTGAGGAACCGCCATTTTATTTCCCACAGTGGTCACACCATTTTACCTTCTCATCCACAGTATACAAGGGTTCTAATTTCTCCACCTCTTCTCCAACACTTGTTAGTGGTTTGCAATGGTGGTGGTGGGCAGGGGGGTGGTTTCATAGCAACCATCTAAGCAGGTAAAACGTGATATTTCACTGTGGTTTTATTTGCATTTTCCTGACAATTTTAATATGCTTATTGGCCATTTGTATATCTCTTTGGAGAAATGCTTATTTAAGTCCTTTTCCCATTTTTAAAATTCAGACTATGAAGTTTTTGGAGCAGTTTAAAGTTCACAGCAGAATTTCGGGGTAGGTACAGAGATTTCCCATATACCTCCTGCCCCCACATATGCACAGCCCCCCTCCCATCCCCCATTATCCATATCTGGACGCCAGAGTGGTACATTTGTTAGGACTTCAGAACCTGCATTGACATGTCGTTATCACCCAAAGTCCAGAGTTGACCTTACAGTTCACTCTTGGTGTTGTACATTCTATGTGTTTGGCCAAACATATAGTAACATGTACACATCATTATGGTGTCATACAGAGTATTTTCACTGCCCTAAAAATCATCTGTGTTCTGCCTATTCATCCTTCCCCCATTCTACCCCTCCCCCTAGCACCTACTGATCATTTTACTGCCTCCATAGTTTTACATTTTCCAGAATACCATGTAGTTGGAATCATACAGTATGTAGTGTTTTCAGATTGGCTTCTTTCACTTAGTGATAGGCATGTAAGGTTCCTCTGTGTTCTTTTCATGGCTTGATCAATCATTTCTTTTTAGCACTGAATAATATTTAATTCTGGATGTAGCACAGTTTATCAATTCACACACTGAAAGGCATTTTGGCTGCTTCCAAGTTTGGGCAATTATGAATAAAATTGTTACAAACATTCAAGTGCAGGTTTTTGTGTAGACATGAGTTTTCAACTCCTTTGGCTATATACCAAAAAGTGTTCTTGCTGGAGTATACAGTAAAGTTATATTTAATTTTATAAGAAACCACTAAACTCTCTTGCAGGTGGCTGTACCATTTTGCACTCCCATCAGCAGTGAGTGAGAGTTCCTGGTGCTCTACCTTCTCACCAGC
>PISX010002932.1:116450-148243 GCA_004024625.1 Mellivora capensis | reverse complement strand
TCCTTTCTCTCTATCTGTTTGTCCTCCAGATCACTAATTCTATCTTCTGTCTCAGTTACTCTAGCTTTTAGAGAATCACACTATATCTTAATCACTGCTTCTCTGCCTCTTTTCTGATAGAATTTGAGCTCACCATAGACAACATCTAAATCTCACTTAACATTGATTGACAATCCTGAGGGGCATAACCAGTACTCAACGCATGTTGCATAAATTAATTACGAAAGAATGATTTAGGCAACAAATCCTTTTATTACCTTTCTAGAGGAATCTCATCTTTGGAGTCAAAAATGTTTTTCCTGCCACTAACTTTGAAGATCAAACCTACTGAGATGCTTTCATAGATGAAGGGCTTTAGAAGTTTCATTGTCATGGAAAAGAGAAGGTAATTAACATTTATTTTACCTTCTGTGGACAAGCCATTGTACTAGATGATTGGCATACATTAACTTCATTGGGTCCCACAGCCACCGGTTAAGATTATCAGTATTTTCAAAATAGTTCCTAAACTAGATTAAATGTAGCCTTGAGGTTCAGAAGATGAAACAGTGGCTTGGCTCATCAACCCCTCAAGATCTTTCAATCTTGCTACACCATCCATTCTCTATACCTTCCTTGGTCCAAGATGTTGTTCCAGCCCTAGGAGGAGGGAAATGAGAAGAGAGAAAGAATAGGGCCCGTCCTTCTAGGGGCCACATGAAATGTGTCCATTGGGACACATGATATGCAGGGAAATCTTGGAAAGGTAGTGTTTTTCTAGATGTGTGCAAGCCTGGAAAAAACAACTGGCATATGTACAGAGGTTTTATTTCTATAGAATTAGGGAGGAAAAAAAAAAACATATTTTTAGTGGTTAAATTATAGCATCTGCCCTGGTAAAGCCAACATTCAAACACATATCTGTCAGACTTTGGAACCCATGCTTCAGAGTTGGTGGTCCATGGTGATTTTCACTTTCCTCATCAATTCCTAAACATCCCATTTTGCCAAACCTTTTCTGCTTTTGTTGAATAGTGGATATTTACTTTAATCTGTGTGTTTCAGATCCACGCACACTTAGCACATGAGAATATTTATGAGGTCAGGGATACGGAAAGCCCAAAAACCTTGAGTTAATTTTATAAACATTTTTCATCTTTAACGCGTGAGATCTCTCTTTGCTAATTTTTCTTTAAAGTCACAAAATTAAAGAATCCGACAGTTTAAAGGTCCTCAAGTGTCTCCCTTAGAATGAGTGAAACTGGCAATTGGCTAGGAAATCCACACGAAACCTACGTAATTGGGACTTTACTGTGAAGCTTTCATCTTTCTGTAGATTCTTTACAGAAAAGTAAAATAGCAAGATACTTCATGGTTCTCATCTGTGTTGTTCCAAATCACTACTTAGAAAAATTAAGATCAAAAAAGCAAAATCTGGGGTGCCTGGGTGGCTCAGTGGGTTAAAGCCTCTGCCTTCAGCTCAGGTCATGATCTCAGGGTCCTGGGATGGAGCCCCGAATCGGGCTCTCTGCTTAGCAGAGAGCCTGCTTCCTCCTCTCTCTTTGCCTGCTTCTCTGCCTACTTGTGATCTCCATCTGCCAAATAAATAAATAAATTTTTTTTTTTTAAAAAAAGCAAAATCTGGTCCAAATACCCCCAAACCAGGAAATCCATTCATGGGTGAAACACATGAAGCCTGCAAAGCTAGGTTTTCTCCTAGACTTAGAGGGCCTTGAAATTTTTGCAGGAAAGTTGTTAGATCAGTTTATCAGTGTTGACACAAAGAAATAGTGTTTCCACATGTGAACCTACCCATTGACATGGCTTAGATTGAGAACAGAATGGAGTTTGTGGCCAACCATCTTGTTTTGGTGGTGACGTTGCTTAGGATGAGCTGCCTGGGAGGGATGAGACTAGATAACCAGCTTTAGGCTGTCTGTGTCCCTCTGTATGATGGCTTGTTTACTTCTTTGAAGGATGACCTACATGGGAAGTATCTTATGATGGCTTGTATAAGGGCACCTGGGTGGCTCAGCTGCTTAAGTGACTACCTTCCGCTCAGGTCATGATCCTGGAGTCCTGAGATTGAGTCCCACGTCGGGCTCCCTGCTCAACAGGGAGTCTGCTTCTCCTTCTAACCCTCCCCCTTCTCGTGTCTCTCTCTCAAATAAATAAAAATCTTCTAAAAAAATAGATATCTTGTACAGTATAAAATAATGGGTGCTTATGAAGCCAATCAACATGCAGACACTATTTTTTTTAAATGGGGAAAACAAATTTGTCTTTATTTTTATTTTTTTTAAATTTCATTTCTTTTTTTTAGTTTTTTTTATTTTTTAATATTTTTTTTATTTCTTTTCAGCGTAACAGAATTCATAGTTTTACTCCATACCCGGTGCTCCATGCAATGTGTGCCCTCCATAATACCCACCACCAGGCTCCCCCAACCTCCCACCCCCCCGCCCCTTCAAAACCCTCGGGTTATTTTTCAGAGTCCATAGTCTCTCATGGTTCATCTCCCCCCCCAATTTCCCTCAACTCCCTTCTCCTCTCCATCTCCCCATGTCCTCCGTGTTATTTGTTATGCTCCGCAAATAAGTGAAACCATATGATAATTGACTCTCTCTGCTTGACTTATTTCACTTAGCATAATCTCTTCCAGTCCCGTCCATGTTGCTACAAAAGTTGGGTATTCATCCTTTCTGATGCAGGCATAATACTCCATAGTGTATATGGGCCACATCTTCTTTATCCATTCGTGCAGACACTATTTTTAACTTTACTTGTGTGGTTAGGATTAGGATTTTGACCCATTCTACAGGTTATCACAGGGTGTGTGATTTTTTTTTTTAAGGTTTTATTTATTTGAGAGAGAGGGGGACAGGGAGAGAGAGAGAACATGCACACAAACCAGAGGTGGGGGTGGGGGTGGAGAGGCAGAAAGAGGGCGAAGCAGACTCCCCGCTGAGCAGGAAGCCCAATGTTGGGCTCCATCACAGGAACTGAGATCATAACCTGAACTGAAGGTAGATGCTTAACCAACTGAGCCACCCAGGTGGCCTGGGGAGTGACAATCTTTGCCCCTATTGTCATTAGAATAAATGTACTTCCAAGATGGCTACGTCCTAATCCCCAGAATTGGTAAATATGTGACATTCATGGCAAAGGAGAATTAAGAAAACAAAAGGAATTAAGGTTGTTCATCAGTTCATTATCCCAGGGCATCCAGGTATGCTTACGATCATCAGAATGTCCTGAAAACATGGAAGAGAAAGGCAGAAGAGTCAGCATCAGAGCGATATGATGCGAAAAAGACTTGATTTGCCATTGTTGGCTTTGAAAATAGGGGGCCTCAAGCCTAGGAATGCAGGTGGCCTCTGGAAATTGAAAAGGCAAGAAGACATGATCCCCTACAGCCTCCAGAGAAGAATGCAGCCCTACAAACAACTTGATTTTAGCCCAGAGGACTCCATTGCAGACTTCTGATCTCCTGAATTGTAAGATAATAAATCTATGTTGTTTTAAGCCACTGGGTGTGTAGTAATTTGTTACAGAAATTAATAAATCCCGTTGGTGTTTTTATCAATCCCTGGACACACTATCATCTAGGATGGAAAGATTCCTTCTTGCACTGCACGCCTTTCTCAACATTCTAGAAAACTCCTAATTCCAGTACACTCCCTATCTGTCACATATTTATGGTCTATTCTGAAAAGATAGAATGTTCTTCCCTAGTGTCCTTAGGTGACACATCTCACTACTCCGAATTATTTTCAAATGAACAAATTATTGTTTATCAACTAAAATTTTACTAAGTGAAAATACCAATTAGTTTCCAGAATCTCAATGTGTAGAGGACACAACAAGCTCTTTCAAATTATGAATCAGAACAATACTGGAAATGACTGAGACCACTGAATTGAAATTGTTTTCATACTATTTTTTGATGCTTTCAACATTGACTTTAATTCCTAGTTGAAATTCAGCTGAATTTGGAAGTTTGCAGTAACTGGTAAGTAAACAAGTTGAAGACAAATATTTTTGACTCTACTGATTTGAAATCAAAACTGCTGAGTGGAGGATAAATTCTACATATTTAAGCTAATGAGTCCCCAGGGCCTCCAAGAATGTTAGGGACATGGTAGACACTGAAAAAAATATTTGCTGAATTAAGTAAGGGAAGTATGACCCTTTGTCTCTGGAGACCTGGACATTTATTGATCATCACTGAGTTGAAGAAATAGAGCAATTAGAGGTATGTAAGGCAGGAGCTACAGAAAATAGGCATAAGAAATACAGTCCAATAGAAGCACACAGAAAAATCTCCCCAAATGGGCACTTTGGCTCAGAATGATACACTTAATGAAGAAGCAAGCCCAGTGTTCTTCTGCAGTTCCTAGTATTAACGTCTCTTTGGGGAACATGTTAGCCGACCCTATGTGACTAGATTTCTACTTCAGTTTGGAAAAGAGATACTGTGGAATTAGTCTGTAGTGGAATTATTTATATATAGTTTTTTAAAAATTTATTTGAGAGAGCAAGAGAGAGCAAGCATGAACAAGCAGGGCAGGAGGGGCAGAGAGAGACAGGGAGAAGCACAGTCCCCACTGGGCGGGGAGCCCAATGCGGGGCTCAATCCCAGGACCCTGAAATCACAACCTGAGCTGAAGGTAGACGCTTAACAGACTGAGCCATCCAGGTGCCCCTATATAATATTATTTTTAAGTTTACACACGCTCTTTGTAAAATTCACTCTCTGTGGCACAGTTCCATGGGATTTGATGCAGAGTAGTTTCAGCTCTCCCCTAAATTCCCTCACACTGTCCTTTTGCCATCACTTCCTCTCACTCACAACCCCAGGCAACCATTGATCTGTTCCTCTTCCTTATAATTTCCCCTTTTCCAAAATGGCTTATCCATCCAATGACACGGTATGTATGTAGCCTTCTGGGTCTTGCTTCCTTCACGTGAGAAACTGGATTTGGGGTTCATCGCTGTTGTTGAGTAAATTGACTCAATTGCCTGAATGGACCACAGTCTGCTTATCCCGTCACTAAAGGAGAAGCCTCTGGGTTCCATCCAGGTTTTGGCGATTATGAATAAAGCTGCTATCCCCATTCATGTATAGGTTTTTATAGAAACCTAAGTTTTCATTTTTCTTTGGTAAATAAGGAGCAAAATGGCTGGGTCATATAGTAAGTGTGTGTTTAACTGCAAGAAACTGCCAAACTATTTCCCAAAGTGACTGTATCGTTTTGATTCCCGCTGGCAATACAGTGCGTTGCTACCGTCCCACAGCCTTACCACGCCTCCATATTACCAGTTTTTATTTGTGTGTTTCGTTATGTGGGCCATTCTAATAATCAGAGTGCTGAGGGTATTTTTTTAGATAATTCCAAATAAAAATAAGTTAGCTGATTCTCAGATGCCTTGCAAGATCATTGGATTTGGAGAGAAATCATATCTCAAAGACACGTCTCACATGACTAGATCTAACTCCCTGATTATGGCTACAGTTTTACCCTGAACTATACTCCAGCCAGGACACAGGCCTTTAGAAACACTTCCTCATGTTAGTGACAAGTCCAAATTGCACTTGACTGGTGATCAAAATCGAGGATGTGGTTCTTGGATGGTCAAGTACCATCTCTTTGCCCTTTGGCATAGCCCCGAACCTAGTCTCCTATTTGCAAATACATCCTTTTGTTATCAGGGACATTAGGAAGGTCCTTCGATTGTTCTTGGGAAAACCAGTCCATTATTAGAGAAAAATAAGCCCAAAGTCACTTTCCTATTCATTGTGGTATTCTCTTAATATACGAAGAACAGCAACACTGAAAACGAGAATGGTCGAAGGCTTTAAGAAAATGGAACATTTTTAAGTGCCAAGCATGATCACAAGGCATTTAGGGCATTTAAATTTCCATCCAACACAATTCACTTAATACTACACAGTCAATCCCACATGAATTACCCTTCAGTTCGTTCTCTTGTAAGGCCTATCTCAATTAGGTCGTTTTCCCCTACTTTGAACTTTTAAGGCAAAAGAGAAAGATAAAATCTGTGGGTTACTTTTGTAACAAGTTATGTTCTTTCTCAATGAATTTTCCATGACATCTGTTTAGGAAAATCTCCGAATATACCAAAATGAGATAATGATGGGGTTTTATATTTATCAAAGCCTGCCTTACCCCCACGCACAAATAAGCTAACTCCCCATTGCACGGAAGGACACTTTTGCCTGCCCAGAGGCACAGTCAGTGAAAGGGGGAAACTAAGAAAGGGGAAGCTGGTTCTGGTGAAAAAGACCTCCCTGCATCCTCCCCCAAAGTTGGATCCATCTGAACTTGGCATTTCTGACATTGTCATCAATGTCAAAAGCCACTGCTCTTCTCTGGATAGACAAGCTCCCGTTTGCCCTTGACACTGACTTGCTTTTCTTGTTCTAGTTCCAGGCTGGGCTTGAAAATAAATTTTAGATAGTTCTTGAAGAGGAAGTATTTTCAGAGGAGGTCTCGTGATTAGAATGGTGAGACTCTTGACTCTTTCATGGTTGGTCCCAGGTAGGGGCTGATTCGGGTGGAGTTCATCTCTGTGAGGGAGAAAGTGCTGAGGACCTTTTACATCAAGAGTGCCTGCTGGGGGGGCACCTGGGTGGCTCAGTTCCTTAAGCCTCTGGCTTCGGCTTGGGTCACGATCTCAAGGTCCTGGGATCGAGCCCCGTATTGGGCTCCCTGCTCAGTGGGGAGTCTGCTTCTCCCTCTTGCTCTGTGATCTCTCGCTTTCTCTCTCTTAAAAAAAAAAAAAAAAAAAAAAAAAGAGTGCCTGCTGGGAGAAAAAATAGTCATGATCTGATGTGTGTTTTGCTCTCTAGATGTTTTCAAATGCTACTGGATTTATTATTGTGATAATTAAGAGGAAGAAAATCCATTTCCACGTTTATCATCACCATAGCAAGAAATTACATGATCTTAAATTTAACTGTAAGTGCTCTGGAAAAGAGGGGTTATAGTGTTGGCCATTGGTCATATTTTGAGATATTTATGTGTGTCTTTCTCTCACCTCTTCTTAAGAAGACATTATATCTAGGATGAACTTGAGGCTATCCAATGCTTCTTGAGAATAGAGTGCATTTTTTTTTTCCCTCCAACTTCTTCTCCACAGTATTAGTGAAGCTATTCCTTGGTGCTGTCCTATGTTTATTTCTGTAATTCTCCAAATGTTCTCATTTACACCCTCATCATTAATGTTCTCCTTCTGGTACTACCCAATGCCTACCTAAACCTATGCCTCAACTCTGTCATTTTACTTTTAATTCCATCCTGAATTTCTATTTGCCTGGAATATCTACTGAGCCTAAAGATGTTTGTCTTGCTGGCGCAACAAACGTGTGTAAACTCAGAGTCTCCATCATCCGCCATTAAACCACTGCTTCCTTCTGATTCACTTCTTCTTGTATGGGATGTTACATCATTTCAGCTGCTTAGAGAGCCCACCTCCTGTCCTTTGAACCTCTCAACATCTAGCCCAGGAAATGTCTTTAGGCTACATGGCTTTGCCCCAGCCTCACCCCAACACACACACACAATGTACTTTACTTTACTCCTTTCCTTTCTGAGTGCCCAGTATTTTACTGAGTGGTATTTTACATGGCTGGGCAACAAGAGCCTCCCTTAAGTACACTCTTCTCCATCTATCCACATCCCAGCCATCCAAGTGGCTACCAGACTAACTTGCCTAAAATTCTACTTTAACAGGCTATTTTCCTATCCAAAACAAACAAACAAACAAACAAACAAACAGGTCCATGAAATGTCCCGTAAATTCCAGTGTCCTAAGACCTTTTCTCAAGGCTCAATGCAGGTGGGCCTATACTTTTTTTTTAATTGAAGTATAGTTGAAACACAATATTATATTTGTTTCAAGTGTACAACATAGTTATTCAGCAACTCTATACCTTATGCTGCATTCACCAGAAGCACGGCCACCATCTGTGACTATACAATGCTATTAGACTACCATTGGGTATATTCCCTAAACTGTACCTTTTATCCCTGACCTGTATTTTATCAAGACCTGTGTTTGTATCTTGCCATTTCCCTATATACACTCTACACGCCTACTAAATATTTTCTTTCAACCCCCCAGAATGGCTTATCTTTGAATACCACGCCTTTGTCCATATTCTCTCCATCTTGAATTATTGTTCAACATATCCACCTATTGTAATCTAAACGTTCTTTTTTGAATTTGTTCTCAACTTTAGTGAACATCAGGAAAAACTAAAATGATGAATTTAAAAAATTGTAGTTCCTTGTCCAATCTCAGAATTTCGATTGAGTAGATCCATGACAGAACTCGGGAATCTGTATTTTAACAAGTTCTCATGGGAAAAAACAGAATACATAAAGACTTCTGTGATGGTACTTGTTGAAAATACTTTACTTTCACTGGAATCCATTAAGCATCTTGATTCTGTCTGTAGAGGAGTGAGTGGGTCTTCTGTCAAACAGCAACCTGTATTAGCAACCTGATTCCATCACTATCTAGTTATGTAGCCTGGGGCAGATCACTTCATGTCTCACATTCCTCTTTCTAATATGCGAATGAATCAAATAATAGCATCCACCTAATAACATTGCTTTGACTTATGAGAAGCAGTGGTTCCAGGTTCTGGCACAGAGAAAGTAATTACATATTAGCTAGTATTGTATTTCTTACATGGTTTCTAGATCCCAAAGACTTTATATGGCTTTGGTTTCTGGTCCCCACCTCCTTTTTCACCCACTGCTAAACATCAAGTGTTTTGTGAATTTGGCCTCTCTCTTTAATAGATTATAAGTCCCTTAAAAAAAAAAAGCTCAATAACTATGTTACTTTATTCTGTTTATAGTACACACTTAACTCTCTTAACATAGAGCAAATGTTCAATAAATATTCTGGATGGAATGGGTTAATTCAGAAGTGTTGTGAAAATGCGCTAGTAGAGGTATGTCTATTTTGAGCAAGTTAAAATACAAGTACACGTTAGAGACTCGGAAAACTGTATGGGTTACTATGATGGTGACACAGTTTTCCACTGTCAGTTGGTGGCAGAGCTGGGACTGAAAGACAAGTCTCCAGACCCTGGTCCTAGTACCTCGGCCCCAAGTGCCAGCAGCTCTTTCCAACCATGAGTTTGAAAGTCAGATTGACACATTTGTAAAAGTCCTCTGAAGATGTTCATACACAGAACAGGAAGCACACATTTACTCACCTGGGTAACTCACTGAGTGCCAGTAGAAGGAAGAAGACACATAAGTTCCCTATAAACTTTATGTGAAGGTACATGAAGTCAAATATACAGAGCACAGCTTAGAACAAGGATGCCTAAGAAAAGCACCCGAGCCAGGTTCCTTACTCCTTTAAAACTCAGAATTGCTTTGTCAATAGAGTAGCAGATTTTTAGTCTTGACGTGCTGTGCCCTACTTTCCTCACAGTACAGAAAGTAGACTAAGAAACTCTATGGGGCCCATGGGCTGGCAAACAAACAAACAACATGACTCTATGTCTAGAAATGGGTTTCAAACTCTAAAGTCCTTGGTCCATCCAGGATATCTTGTGTCTGTAATGTCAAAACTAATATGAGAAAAGAATGTAGACAAAGCCCAGAAGTCTGGCAACTGCTCATTTCCTATTTGAAGCTATGATAATTCCTATCTGTGTGATTAAAACAAATGTTTGAGAGCTCTCAGTGATATCTCATTGATCAGACACCACTAAGCAAATATTGACACCAGAAATGATGAAATAGTCCCATGATCTAGCCATAACAAGCCTTCAGAATTATTGACTCAATCCCACAGCATTTTCATCCACAAGGCACTATTGGATATCCAGCCAAAGTTCCTTTTAATTATCTCTAAAAATCAAACACTTCATACTTCCTTGAGTGTTTATTCCACAATCTCACATACTTGTCCTTAGATTTTCCTTGTAGAGAGCCTGCTCTTTAAAAATGTGAGCTTTATCCGATATTCATACTTATTTTGCTTTCTTCTACCATATTATAACACTCTCATTTAATATTACAACCTTTGCTGCTACATTGTTGCTTTTTCTACCAAAAACAGATGTGGATTATGACATCATGAAACACAGCCATCAGCCCTGAGATTCTGTTACAAAGATACATGGCTTGCATTTTCCCAACTATATATACCTGTCTCCTCGAAAACAGTAAGAGAGAAAGCAGGGAGTCAACGCCCTAGCTCTTCTGGAACAGCCAGTATTTGTCATGTCAGGACTCTGGGAAGATTTTTTCAGCAAATATGGATCATCATCTTGACTCTTCTTACTGGGGGAACTCTAGGAGGCATAAGAAGACCCTCAGAAAACACTGAATTATCAAATGGGAGAACTGCTGCATTCACTGGCAAAGAGTTTTTTTTTTCCTCGTTCTTTCCACAATAATTTTTTTGA
Source organism: Mellivora capensis (assembly GCA_004024625.1). Lineage (NCBI taxonomy): Eukaryota > Metazoa > Chordata > Mammalia > Carnivora > Mustelidae > Mellivora > Mellivora capensis. Next base: position 137,802 of record PISX010002932.1, on the reverse strand, counting down.
TTACCCCTTATGTGCAAATCCCTGTGTTCATAAAACTTAAATTCTTTGGGTGATATATGTGCCAGAGTCCCAGCGAGAAAAAATGTCATACTCAGTTTACAGTAATTCAAGAAGGACTTATTAGCAAAGTTGTAGGGAAGGTTCAGAGAAAACACACACACATACACACAACACACACACAAGCAGGATAGTGCCTCAGGGCTAGTAACATCCAAATTGTTATTATCTATGCCTAAATGGATAAGGGATGAGAAAAGTTGCTGAATACTGGTAGAAGCTCCATGTAGAAGGACTGCCAAAAGAAGAGGATGATGTTGTAGGGTAGAGGGAGGGAGGGACACAGGCAGCCTAGACCAATCCCATAGAGAGGGCACTCAGGGATAGATAAAGTGAGCACACTCTGCTCTCTTCAGTCTTGCTGTGGCCTCCTATTGGCTGAACACAACTGGAGTTCGGAAGACTTGATAGAACTGATATAGGCCAGCTTCCCAGGGCACAGAGCAACATGGAGAAGGATGGGTCATGATTGAAGAAGGGGTCCACAAGATAACTGGGCTGAGGGGCAACACTCAAGGTGCCTACTCACTGTCACTCCTTTGAAGGAGAATAGTAAGGTCACACACCCAGTGTGGGCTTATGACTAGAATATTCTGCATAGTTGGTACTTTGCTGGGATGTGACATATTCTATTTTTGTATTGTGTGCCAGTTTCTAAGGTAGGAACTGCTAGAAAAAGGGGGAGAGGAGAACAATGGCTGAAGTATGTATCCTATGAACTGAAGAAATGCTCAGATGTGTATATTTAATCTTTAGAGACCTAAAAATGAAGAGCTCGATGGACATGGTCTAAGGCAGCCCCATGACCCTTGCTTTTAGGTATGAAATCTCCTTCCCTTGGGTAGGGGCAAGATCTGTGACTTGGTTCTAACCACAGAAAATGCAGAAGATGGCTGTCATTTTTATGTCAGTTATGACAAAGGCAATGAGGTCACTGCCATGATTACATGATATAAAATTGCCCCCAAATTGACTCTTGCTAAAGACCTTCTCACTTGCTGGTTTGGGAGGAGGAGTTCTGTGAAAAAGCCACATGGCAAGAACTGTGGCCATCTCTTGGAGCTAAGAGCAGTCTCTAGCAAATGGCCAGTGAGCCCCAAAGGACCTTGGTCCTCCAAGCATGAAGAGATGAATTCTGCCAACAACCTGAGTGGGTTTGATAGCAAACCCATCCCTAATCAAGTCCCCAGATGAGAACTCAGCTCTGGTTGACACCTTGATTTTAGCTTTCCAGAGAATCCAGCTAAGTAAGCCATGCCTAGACTCCTGAAACAGAACCTGTGAGATGATAAATGTGTAAGAATTGTGACCATTTGCTATGCAGTGATAGAAAACTAACATAAATAGGTATTTCATTTTTCTGTATCGTATTATTTATTAACTCCTTATAATACTCTCCCAAATTTCCTACAACTTGGGTCTTGTGGCTCAGTCATTATTTTAATCAACATCAATGTAGGCTTTACCATTTATAAGATTTATAAGCTATTCCTGTAAGTGTCAAATCAAGTTCATTGAGATAAGCCAATGTTATTGGTCTCAGATAAGAGACAAGGAAATAGTCTGTGAAGTATGAACTGACTTACCCAAGGTTAACCAACTACTAAATGGCAAATTTTGGTTTTGGTCCCAGAACCTTGGCTATAAATCCCAGATTATCTGACTCTACCACTTCCCCTTCCTTACTTCAGGCTTATATAATTAAAGTAGTGTACAAATAAGCCATCCTTGATACTTTTACAAGGGCCAGTTATATTAATTCTGTTCCCCATGATGGCAAAATGCTTTCCCTTTACCTCAAAAATGCATGTGTTGCTGGCCCAAGAGTAAAAATGTATGCCAACAGGAATAAGCCCATGGAAAACTCAAAGGCCTCCTTCTGCTAATCATGGCTCAGTAGCAGCATCCTTATCTAAAATCAGGTTTTAAATTGCAGATAGGAGCGTTATTATCATCAGTAGCAAAGGTATAAGGCCAACATTTGAAAAGACATTCTACAATGTCTACCCAGGCTTAACTTTTTTTTTTTAATACCTGAAAATAAAAGGGTTTTGGCAAAACACATTATGATAAGGCTTAAACTCTAAACCTTAGTAGTAACCAAAGCAGATGGCAATATTAACAAATAGATTTAAAAAAACCTGTTTTCTGTTGAGAGAAATATTTGGAAGGGAGGCAAAGGATTTACAATTTACCTCTTTATGAATGGCCAATGGTGGAATTCTATCTGTGAGGTCTGTTGCCGGTATGATCCAAAGGCCAACAAATGGGGCACAAGGCAATCTCTCTTGAAATGGAGCAGAGCATTTTCTACAGTGGAGATCAAAGGCAAGAGTACAAGTCATCAATGTGGGCACCTGTAATAATATAAATGAGTGATTAAAGTGGCCCCACCCTTGTGTTTCACATTAGTTGGTTTGAATAGTGTTCATTAACATTTTCCCCCATATTTGTCTCTTTACTTAAACCTATTAGTATCACTGAAGCTGTGGGAGCTTAAGAATAATTTTATAACAAATAAAGGATTGTTTAATGTTTGCCAAACATTTAATAAGCTTCTAGAAAATATCCTGTGTTAGTTCAGCTCAGAATTTGGCCCAAGATGAGAGGGTTTTGTATGATTGTTGGTTGCTTATTTTTCTGAACCTACATTTTAAATGACAGCAGGTTTGGAAATGTGATTCAACCTTGGAATGTTCTTGCTATGTGTCTGCGTGTCTTTTATCAGGGCTCTTGATTAGAAGGAGAAGAGAAAGGAGTCTTTTTTGTTCCATTTCTCCCTGTTATTATATTCATTATGGATCTTTTGCTTTCTTTCCGCCAATTAGGACCTGTCCCAATATGGTGGGACCTCCAGAGTACTATTGCTGCCTCACATGCATGACTCTTTCCAGAAATCACTTGGCTTGAAATTCAATCCCCCCCCCTTTTTTTTAATAAGGAAACACAGTTCCACTGAATTCCAAAGCATTTATATTCAGAGATTGTATGACTTAAGGATTTAGTACCAAGAGAAAATGAAAAAGGTCCCATTTTCACCCTTCATTAAACAAACAGCCTCCCTGGGTGCCAAAATACTTGAAATAATTAGCCCTTGCTTATTGTCCAGCAGATACGTTTCTTACAACAGCCTCAGTTCAGGAGGATAAAGCAGACGGTATGGACTTGGATTCTAATCCCGACTCCGCCAGTAACTAGCTCTGTGGGTTTTGATATATCAAATAACCCCTTCAAGTCTATTTCCTAATCTGCAATAGAGACATACTAATCATGGCTTCTTGAGGTCAATGAAAAGGTTGGAAGAATAGTATCCAAGGCTTTATCTACACCACCCCCCACCCCAATCAGGAACATGGGGAGTTATTTAAAAGTGCTATTATTTCAGGGCTGAAAACTGCATGCTTTCCTCTGATTTCCTTTTCCAATGGTTCCATCAGCTCTCTTTGGCTTGCTCTCATAGCATGGATTGGCTCCATGCTAAACGTATGGGGGGGAGGGTTCTGTCTACATAGCATCAGAGGAGATGTAAAGAGCTGAAGAGGGACCAGTTTATTCTGGTCATCTATTTGCTTTGAAACATAGGTGTATCTTTATTGGTTTTCCCACATTTACCTTCCAAATAATATTGAGGTTTGTTGTCAGAGCAGAGGGCAAGTTGATAAACAACTTTGTGCATTCTTTTATTTTTTTAAAGATTTAAAAAAATTTTTTTAAGTAATCTCTACACCCAATTTGGGGCTCATACACTTGACCGTGAGATCAAAAGTCACACACTCTTCTGACTGAGTCCGCCAAATGCCCCTAACTTTGTTCATTCTTGAAGAGTGTTTCTACAAAGCATTTGGTACATAAAGCATTTCGTGCATTTTTGTTCATGAAATGAATAAGAAACTGAAATGGTCACATTTAATTAAAAATTATGATGATTGGCACATTAAATCATTACATCTTTTATTAAAAGTATTTTATAATTTAAAAAAAGTATTTACAATTAATCATGCCCATTCAAATTAAATGTCCTAGCTTTATTATTCAAAGGTCAGCAAGTTGGCAATCTGAGGACATTTCTGCTGTCACCTTTGCAATTTAGGAAGAAGTGACATCTCTATAATATTGTTTCTTCTAATGAATGAACCTGTTATACTTTTCCATTCATTTAGATCTTTATTATCTCTCAATGGAATTTTAAATTTTGCTCTTAGACATTATTTTGTTTATTCTTGAGAACTTTATACATTTTTTTTTCAATCATAAGATAATCTTTGTTAAATAGACTTTTGATTTTGGAATACTTTCAGATTTCCAGAAAAGCTGCAAAGATAGTACAGAGAGTTCTCATAAACCTCACAGTTTCAGTGCCCATAAAGCTATCATCTTACATTACTTGGGTATATTTTGTCAAAACGAAGAAATCAACATTGGAACATTACTATTAACTAAACTCCAGACTGTATTCAGGTTTCAGCAGCTGTTTGTTTTTTCTATTAATGTCCTTGTTCTGTTCTGGGATCTCATCCAGGATAACACATTGTATTTAGTTGTCATATCCCCTTACTCTCCTCTGGTCTATGACAGTTTCTCAGCTTTTCTTCATTTTTTATGACCTTGACAGTTTTGAGGAGTATTGGTCAAGTACTTTATAGAATGTTCTAGAGTTTAGATTTACCCAGTGTTTCTTATCGTAACTGGACTTGGGCTCTGAGGTTTAGAAAGAATACCACAGAGATTAAAAAAAAAAAAAGTACCCTTGTCATCAAGTAATATTATTGGGTCCATGAATTCCACGTGATGTCACCATCATGTTAACCTTGATCATCTGGCCAAGGAAGTGTAAAGTTAATATTTTTCCCTCTTATACTCTATTCTTTAGAAATCAGTCTGTAAGATTTATCTCCTGGAGGGGAGGGTATCTACATGTGATACTTGGAATTATTTTATAAGGAAAATTTTGTCTTTTCTCAATTTATTATTTTTTTACATCTTTGATTTATAGCAGCATGGATTCACATACATTTATTTTATACTCTGGGCTATAATTCAACACTATGTTACATATTTTGTGGCTCAACTCATTCCAACTTTGGCCATTAACCATATAATCATTAGCTTTTTTTAAAAGTTGTTTTAAAAGGTGTGTAGTCATATCTCACTGAGATTTAATGTGCACTTTTCTAATAGCAATGATGACAAATATCCCTTCATGCGTTTATTTACTAGCTATATTTCCTTTTTGATAAAATTTCTCTTCATTGCATTTGCACATCTTCTAAGTGAATTTTTTTCAAATGATGGGGTTTGAGAGTTTTTTTATATATCTAAATACAAGTTCTATGTTGGATATTGGTTTTTCCCTTAATTAATTAATTAATTAATTTTTTTTTTTTTTTTTTTTTTTTTTTTAGAGAGAGACACACAGAGAGAGAGAGAGGGAGAGAGCACAGGGAAGGGGCAGAGGGAGAAGGAGAGAGGGAATACCAAGCAGGCTCCACTCTCACTGGCACAGAGCCAGACGCTGGGCTCAATCCTGAGATCATGAGATCATGACCTGAGCTAAATCCAAGTCAGATGCTTCACTGACTAAACCACCCAGGCGTCCCCATATTGGATATTGTTACTTGAGAATATTTTCTCCTAGTCTTCAGATTAAATATTCATCCTCTTCACGTGCTTTTTCACAGAGCAAAAAATTTTAATTTTGATGAAATCCAATATAATTATTTTCTTTTATGGATCATGCTTTTGGTGTCATGTCTCAGAACTCTTGATTTAACCCTACATTCTAAAATTTTTAATCTATGAACTTTGAATTAATTTTTCTATAAAGCCTTAGGTTGAGATTAACATTCATTTATTTGCCTTTTGATGTTTGTTTTAGCACCACCTGTTGAAAAGACTGACCTTTGATTGAACTGCTTTTGCAACTTTTTAAAAAATCAGTTGACATACTTGTTGAGTTCTGGGTTCTCTCTTCTGTTGCACTGATCCCTCAATACCACAGTCTCTTATTATTGTAAACATACAGTAAGTCTTAACTTTGGGCAAAATGATCCCTCCCAGTTTACTTTTTTTCAAAATTATTTTTAGCTATTCTTGGGCCTGTCCTTTGCCATATAAATTTTAGACTGAGCTTCTCCATATCTGCAGAAAATATTACTAGAATTTTGATATGAATTACATTAGCCTTATAGGTCAGATTTAGGAGGAGTGGCATTTTTAGTATGTTGAGTCCTTTCCTTCATATGATTGTCTCGCCATATATTTCAATGTTCTTTGATTTTTATCAGTGTTTTATAATTTTTAGCACGCATTTAACATTTTCAGTGATTTAGTTTTCAGGTCCAGTACATATATTGCTAGATTTTTCAAAATTCTTTTTTTTTTGAGTAGTTGTAAGCAGCCTTGTATTTTAATTTTGGTTTTCATATATTCTTTGCAAATATATAGAAATACAGTTGCTTTTTGTGTGATTTTGTATCCTGTGATCTTGCTAAACTCATTATTAGTTTGAGGGTTGTTTTTTGTTTGTTTGTTTTGTAGGTCCTTTGGCATTGTCTATGTATACAATATCAAAATTTGAAAATAGGAAGTTTTATTTTTTAATTTTTTTAAAAGATGATAAAATATTTTATTTATTTATTTGACAGAGAGAGATCACAAGTAGGCAGAGAGGCAGGCAGAGAGAGAGGAGGAAGCAGGCTCCCTACTGAGCAGAGAGCCCAATGCAGGACTCGATCTCGGGACCCCGAGATCATGACCTGAGCTGAAGGCAGAGTTTTAACCCACTGAGCCACCCAGTTGCCCCAGTAACAGTTTAAATATTTCCTCTCCAGTCTAGAATGTGTGTGTGTCTCTCTTTTTTCCTTGACTTATTGTGGATAGAACTTCCAGCATCCTGTTGAATAAGAATGGTTGGAGCAAACATTCTTGCCTTGTTCCTGATCTTAGGAAAACTCATTCAACTTTTCACCATTAAGTATGATGCTAACTCTTTGATTTTTATACATGCTTTTTAGGAAATTGAGGTTATTCCCCCTCTATCTCTTATTTATGGAGAATATATATATATTCTCTTATAACCTACCAATTGCTATGGTCATGTAATTTTTCTTTTTTAGCTTATTGATAGAGATCAAATATATGACAAAATTTAACACTCATTTATTATATATTTATATTATATGTAAAAAAGAGAATATATATATATACTCTCCCAAAACAAGAAATAGAGGGGAACATCCTCATAAAAGAAGTGACTATGTATAAATCTAAATCTAAATCTATCTATCTATATATTTATATATACACACATATATAGGTCCTATGATTTAAACACTACTGAAAATGTTTAACGTATGCTAAAAATTATAAAATATTGGTAAAGGCAAAGGACATCTAAATAAATGGAGAGAAAACTACACCAACAGGAAGATTTAACATAGTAAAAAGCCAGTTCTTTGAAATTTGATCTATAGAGTTAATGTACTGATTTTTAAAATATTTAACTAGCACAGTATAACTGGAATAAACCCCACTTGGCTATGGTATATGATTCTTTTTATATATTGCTGGATTCGAGTTACAAACTTTTTTTTCTTTAGGAATTTTAGGTCTAAGTTCACATGAGATACTGTCTATAGGTTTGGTTTGGTTTTGTTTGTACTGTCTAGCTGTGATATCAAGGTAATTTTGGCCTCATTAAACGAGTCAGAAAGTCCTTCTCCTTCTTTTGTTTTCTGGACGTGGTTGTGAAGAATCACCTTAATTCTTAATTGTTTAAGAGAACCCTAAATATTGGAGTGACCTATACCTCAGTCATAAAACTTTGATTCATAAAAGCAGGGGATCAGGAACACTGAGGAAAAGTACAGTGACTTTATTCGATGGTTATTTTCAGGTTATCAAGCTCTTCAATCATGTAGTCTAAAAGGAATTTCAATATGTGGAGATTTCACTAAAAAGATAAAATTCAGGGACAACTGCTTCAGCAAGTAAATTCTCCTGAATTCAGAAAACCCAAATAATTAATCTGTGGGCCAAATTCCATGTTCACATATTTTTCTCTTTCAAATGTAGGTTAAATATAACACTTGTGAGATGATGAAGAAGGGAACTTGGCCCAGAGAAAGCTGCTGCATTAAGTCAACATTCCTTCTTAGATTGAAACTTGGTTTGCGTTCTGATTAACGTACCCAGGACAACACAGGTCATTGGGAAATTTCCTAAAATCAGATCTTTCACATGATACATTCCCCCAGAGTGAATAATGGGTTGGCCTCCAGAGCCAGATTTTTCCAGGATGACTTTTTCTAACACATCATAAAAATGCAACCCCATCTTCTTACTTACCTTGAATACCTTCCATGCCATATACATAGCTTTGTTTCCAATATATCGCTTTCTTGACCAGTCTCCGAGTGAACTTTCTCATCAAGATCAATATGCCTGTAGAATGAGAGGGAGAAAAAAAAAAAGTGGTGGGAGAAGATGACAGGAAACCTGTCCCAGTGAGTTACTCATTGGCTGGCTCTTGGAAACAGCTATACGTAAGGCTGAACTATGAGCAACTATATTGAAAAGTGGTGACAGGAGCATACACAAAGTTAGCCCAGCAACATACTGTTCCCCAGCTGAGATCTGAGATCCCCTGCATGATGTGGAGAAGGCAAAAATGATTTCTATCAACCATGAACAGGCAGCCCATACATTAAAATCAATTTCCAAAATAGATGCATGTCTTGCCTATTGCAAGAATTATAAGACAGGGAAGAAAAGTCTTTTTAAGCTAATCCTCAGTTTCTTTGAGGAGACCAAAGAGCTTAGAGAATTGTATATGAAAGACACAATACATGTTCATCTATACTAAATATATAGATATAAGACTGAAATAATACAGTCTCTAATATAGTCTATATCTAGATAGGTAGATAGACAGTCATATCCTAGTTAATATCTTAAGCCTTGGAAGTATTAATGTCGTTCTGTTTGGTTTGGTTTTAATTTTTGTTTTTGTTGTTTGTTTTTTTTTTCGAAGACTTACAGCAATTCTTCTCAACCAAGGGCAATTTGTCCCCAGGGGCCCCTTGGCAATGTCTAGAGACATTTGTTGTTATATTAGTGGGGGAGGGGGCTCCTGGCATCTACAGGGTAAAAGCCAAGGATGTTACTGAACATATCACCATACACAGGACACCTGTCCCTTCGGTAAAGTATTATCAACCCAAAATGTCAACAGAGCCAAGGTTGAGAAAACTTGACTTAGAATAACTCAGCATACCGATAAACATTTAACAAGTCTTAGGTCTATAACTGAGTATATCTGGGAGCACATATCAGACACTGGCAGCCTCCTCCCGTCTTTAACACCTCAGTCGGTACATTCCAGTGTCCCCATTGCTACCTCATAAGAGAACTGCTTGTTTATTCCTTTTCTGGATGAGTGAGAACGAGAAAATTGCAAGCCGTCCCAGTAATTTCCAGAGGATCCCAGGAACCAGGACATCATACCCCAAGTCTGAAAAAAATCCGCAAACATTTCAGGAAAGTTCCCTCCTTTGGCAAAACTGAAAGGCTACAAACAAGCTCACTTTCAAGTTGATATTTAAGGGCATGTTATGAATCTCTTAGATGTCTCTCCAAGTCTTGCTGTAGTTACTATGATGAAAAGTTGTAAACTTAGTTGCAATAAAATAGACATTATTTTTAATTATTTCCTCTCAGGCATTGTCACATATATGTGGTGGGGGGGGGTCTGTGAGGAAAATCAGTATTTACAGTTCCAAACAGGTTTCACACTGTCATCAGTCTATATCCTAAGGTGTTTCTGCATTGAAAGGAAATATATTAGCAGAGAAATATGAGGGAAGAAAAACTAAGAAGTACCAGATGCTCTTCAAATGTTGGAACAGATAATTTATATCTTTGTAACTTCATTGCTTCCAGGTATTATTATTATTATCCATGTGTAAGATTAGACCAGAAGAGCTTGTCTCCAACTCTGAAGGTCACTGTCAACCTTACCGCATCCAGGATTATCTGAACATTGAGGCTCCATCAAGAATAGTTCCAGGAACTCATCCAATTTGATTTGCCTTTCCAATATTAAAATTTGGATTAAAAAAAAACAGAACATGCCAATCTCTATAAATCAGCATGAAAAAGTTGAGAACGGGCTATTTGACACTAAGTATCTGGGGATGCTGAGCATCCAAAGTGGGCCAAATCTCCCTGTGTACGATACTTTGTACATAGTCCTCTGGCTGGACTGCTTCTTTTTAACAATTAGTTCTCTGGATTCTACCTAGATTTCTGGTACTCCAAACCTATATGTCACATTTGAATTTACTTAATCAGAATGAGGACATTGCACTTTATCTGATTGACTCTATACTAATAGAAACGGTATGAAGGCTCCACTATCAACCACTACATTCACAATAGCAGTACTGGGGTAGGAATTCAACTGTAAAGGCAAGAGGCCCCTGGGTGGTTCAGTTGGCTAAGTGTCTGCCTTTGGTTCAGGTCATGATCCTAAGGTTCTGGGATCGAGCCCTATGTCAGGCTCCCTGCTTAGTGGGAAGCCTGCTTCTTCCTCTCCCTCTGCCTGCTGCTCCCTCTGCTTGTGTTTTCTGTCAAATAAATAAATAAAATAATTTTTAAAAATCTTAACTGTAAAGACAAGTTAAGAAATGTTACTGCTCTAAAGGATTGGAAATTGGAGCAATTCAGGGTTCCAAAGCTATGAGACCTGCTATCATGTCTTCTCTATTTTGATCTAAAAAACAAACAAACAAACAAAAAAACTGCTAGAAGAAAATGACATAAGCAAATAAAGTAGACAAATAATTGCCTATTTCCTGGCATTGTTATTTATTTTTTTAATCTGTGTGTTATTGTTAAAAATGATACTCTGAGCCAGGTGACAGGTATTAAGGAGGGCACGTGTTGGGACGAACACTGGGTGTTCAATAAATCATTGAACACTATATCAAACACCAATGATGTACTGTATGGTGCCTAAGTGAACATAATTTCAAAAATGATACTCTGTTCCTTGTTTGCCTTCTAAGTGAAGTACAGATAATACCACATCTTTAAATATGTGAAAAGCATTTTATAATGATTACGTCCTTTTCATTCAGATTTCAAAATAGAGCGCCAAACCAGATCCTTCCAAGGTTGGGACAAAATCAGGTTTATCATTAAAGGATAATAATAAAAAATAAAAAAAGTCATGACTGAAATATGGTAGAATATGAAATTGAACATTTGTGTTGGAGTTCTTCAAAAATAGAAAGATCCTATTCACAGTTGTTACTATTATTAATTATTTCTACAGAACCTTCACTGTATAATTTCCATACTGCTTACTGATTTTAAGCCAACTGAAAAGTAACTGGAATAAATTTTGCAAGAACTGTTCATATCAGAGGCAAAAAATCTAATAATTCCTTTTTAGCATGACCTCCATTCAAAGACATGTTGACTTGACCCTTACCCCACATGTGACCTGTACCATCTCCCTCAAAAATGTGTCTTTGGCCTCAAGGTACAGCCACAAGGAGCATCAAGTTGAGTATATATGAATCCTTCATCCAAAACATGTTTGACTCCTGGAAAAACGATCAAAATCACACATTATGGGACATGCCATCATCTCTGTGTAAGGACAATAGCACATCAATCTGATACTGAAACAGGTGACACTAGCGAATCCCTTTCCTGCAGGTCCGTGCTAACTAGAGGAGAACAGGTCAGACTTGCCCTTAGCAACCTAAAAAGAAAAAATAAAACATCTTCAGACACACGTGATTCTATCAAAGACATTGGACAGAATTCACCCCCTTTTAGAGCTGTAATGGGCTAACCAGTAAATACACTTGTACCAAGCTATATTGTGAAAACAAATAATTAATGCAAGGCCAATATATACTATCCTAGGAAAAGCAAAAACAGAGAATTCATAACATCAAGGAAAAAGAATGTAGGCACACCAAAGGGCTAAGGTGTCTTTGCTCTGCTAAAAAGTATGTCAGGAGGACTGGTGCCCTTCCTTCTCATTCAGTAATAATTAATTTTTATTGTATTTTCCATAATGGACCTTAAGGCAACATCTACTATGTTCTAGGCACTTGTGAATAGTTGATCTCGGTAAATTGTCAGACCCTCCCTGCCAGGTAGGCATCTGCATCATCGCACAAATGAGGAAGTTAAGAATCTGCCAGGTAAAAGATAACGGGCTAAGTCTAGGGTTAGAATTTCATGACTATGGCTCATCCCTCTATTCTCCAGTGGCTTTCTGATAGGTTAAATTCACCTTACTAAGTTCTTTGTATTCTTCTTGGAGGAAAACAGTTTCTGTATAGTTATTGACCTTGTATGCTCTTCCTTTGTGCAATCCATGGTATTTACATTGGCACCATGAAAATCTTATAAAATGCTCTCTTATTTGCTGAAATTTTGATGATTTAAACACCTAAACTTCATCTAATTATAGATGAGATTATGGTGTGTGATTATAAAATATTGAGAAGAAAAGGAATCTTTTTGGGTTTACTCATTATTCTCCTATAGGACTTTTTTTTTTCTCTCTCTCTCTCTCTCTCCCTTCAGGAATCCAGTAATAGAACGTAGTCTTTCATCATGAGGTCCCCATTACACCGCTGGTACTTATTCTTTACCAAGGACCAACCATTAGGAGTAATAAGAATAGGACCAAATGTTCTTTCTTAAAAGGTCCTGGAGACAATATCAGTGCTCCCTCAGATTCATGCCACTTGAAGCAAAGAATACGGGAAAATTTTCAATTTGTTGTCTTCTGAAGGTTAATGAGATATTAAGACAATCATTAAAACAGAATAAGGCTCATCAGTGCATATAGCTACAGCTTAAAATTCTAATAAAAACAATCTTTATCATGTTGGATAAGCTAATGTTAATCTCATAAATGTTCTTGATCTATGTCTAAATAAAAATAGAAGGATTCTAGAAAAAAAAATACACCCAGAATTAATAGCTCTCCTAAAACATTTTTAATTTTTTCCATCTGGTCACTTCCAAGAAAAACTCTTCAGGATTTCCAAGTAATGAAGAAGCAAACTAGGTAAGCTCTGCTCACAGAATTTCAGAAAGACTACCAAAAGGAATAAAAAATGCTCTTAAATTTCAAAGACATGAGTTTTTCTCCACCAACTCTAGCACATTTCATGACATTATAACTGAGGTCATGCTAGGAGATGGTCCACCAGAATGAATGATCACAATGGTTTTGCGGTGTCTCTAGTTTTTTGTTTGTTTGTTTGTTTGTTTGTTTTGTTTTGTTTTGTTTTTTTAAATGTGGTGTCTCTAGTTAGGCTATATGTCAATAAGAAAGAACAGAATTTCCGTATGTCTATTTTTCAATCATATCCAGACTCTGTTACTTTGTCAAGAACAAACGTTTAAGCAGTAAATGATTTCCCTTCTCATTTATATTCTTCCGAGAATTAAAGACAGTTGTTTTACAAGAAAAAATAATGTTCTTCCTTGATTCTCTCTTATAAGCTTAAACGCTGGGAATAAGCAAGCAATAAGAAATGTTCGTGCAAATACCTAATGGAATTCCCTATCTCGAAAACTGTCCTTTACCCTCCTCCACTCACACCTACAACTGATGGCACTGCCATAGCTAACAGGGTATCAGGTGGAGATGAAGCCAGAGGGTTCCCTTCACAACCAGATAATCAGCACAATTTCCAGTCCGGTGTCCAGCTTAGCTCCATTGGCCTGGGGTGAAGGCAGAGAGGTCGACAACTATAGGGTTCAGTGGAGTCACCTCAGATGTTACCAAGCCTCCTCTTTGTTATCTAATAATCTGTTTTCCATTCACTCCCATTAAGTCAAATTTCTAGGCTGTACTTTGACCTTCTAGGGAATTTAGACCATCTCAAATGTAGCTAAAGGATTAAATACCCCTACTTGCATAAATTCCTAGAGTAGAATAAAATATTAGACTTCTCTTTATTGAGACCCATCACGTAATAGGGTCTCACTTCCACAAGTCACCACTTTATCCATTTGTTCATGCAGACTTACTGCTCTCCTGCATCTCAGTTGGGACAAGTTAGAAATCTGGCACTCACTAGCAGAAATTCCCAGGGCAGGAAGGAATAAAAGGTGGCCACCTTTCCTAAATGGTTGATTCCTCTTTCTCTTCAAGGGTATGGATGGGCCAACTTGTCACAGGAACATCTCTGACTCATATAATCTTTTATGAAGCATGAGAGAGCCGAATAAATCCAACCCATAGAAGATACTAAGCAGTACTATACTATTACAGATTAATAGAAAAGGGGGTTCCAGAAACTGATGCATGCATACACAAAGGCAAACTCCCAACATTCAATCCAGGGTCATCGGATCTGGAATAAAAAATGGTTTTCATGGGCTTCAGAGGATGATATCTTCTTATTTCTGTCTTTCTGATTATTAAATTTATCCCTGGTAGACTGTTTAAAAAGAGTCACCTAAATATTGTCAGGAACAAAGCCCACAATGATAATAGTCAAAACCAAATGCTCAATACTTAAATGCCCATGTTATGACCAAAAAAATTTTTTTAAATCCAAAAAAAATTTTTTTTCAAAAAAAAAATTTTATCCCCCAAATCATAGGCTTATTTTTACAGTGGTTTTAGACTCTTAGCAAAACTGAAAGTATGAAGACCGTCCACGTACTCCGTTCCCACAAAAGCACAGTCTCCCCCACAGAATTATCCCCACCAGAATGTTGCATTTGTTATAATCAATGAACCTGCACTGACACAATTACTACCCAAAGCCCATACTTTACATCAGAGTCTACTCTTGATGTGTACGTTTTACTGGTTTGGGCAACTGCAGAATAGTTTCAGGGTCCTAACTATCCTGCTTAATTTTTCATTGATTTACATAGTTATTTTTATGAGAGGCTCTTGCTCCTATGTGTTAAACTCTCCGCTAGACCCTTAGAATCTTCAAAATGAAATTTAAAAAAAAAAGAAAATCTAACAGCCTTTCCTTTATTTTTTCTCTCTCTTTTTGCATCTTACTAAGTAAAAGCAGAAAGAAGAAACCAGGTGGCAATTTCAACATCCTGGTTGGAAATATTCTTAGCTAGATCATCCAGAAAATGAGATAATACATGTTTGTTGTTTTATGTTGCTAAGTTTTATAGTAATTTGTTACACAGCAATGCCTAACTAACACATATATTAATATTAAGAGTGGGACATTGCCCAAATACAAACCCAGAGTTTGGCAGTGGCTTTGGAATGAAGCAGTGGACTTTGAGGAAAGTGTTAGTGACAGCCTGAGCACCTTGGAGAAACTGCCAGTAGAAGACTTGTGGTCCTTCAGAAAGCTTCAGGTGACGGCTGGCAGGCAAATAAGGTGAATATTATTGGAAACTAGAAGAAGGATCTTTATTATATTATGGCTGAAAGTTTAGTTAACACTGTTGCCAGAAGTTATATGAAATGTAGAAAATGCACCCAATAAGCCAGGTGATCAATAAAGATGTAGATATTGTAGATACAAGTACTTCTTTAAATAAACAACAGACAGTTGTTGTTGTTACCTAGAAGAAGGAATCTGGAAGTCTAGGAGGAAGACAAAAGGACAGCTTCTGTGGTGTATTTTCTTATTCTTCAAAATACTTATTTGGTTCATACTGAGGGGCTCCTCTCTGAGGAAGAACGTTACGTCTCTATCCGATTGGACTCCAACATGGATATGTGCCTTGAACTAGCCAATGAACTAGGAGCGGTGGAGGCATGGATCCCTTCCAGACAGAAGTTTTAAGAGCTAGCACATGCTTCAACATTTTTATTTTCCCCATGGTGCAACATCTCAGATAGCTACTCCATCAGTCTGGGTCTTCCAATGAAGAGATCCAAAGTCAACCAGCAGTGGATGTAGATTGTGAGGTTATGACACATAAGTGAGACATTAATGCTTATAGATAGGGGCCATTGAGTTCTTGTCTTGTTTTCTAGCAAAAATTAATATACCATCAGACACAACTATCCCAACTCTGTGCTCATTTAAAAACTAACTGACCACAATTTTTCAGCCAAAACTCACTATCTCTTCTTTAAATAATAAAAGATCAATGGAAGAGATTTCTTTTTTTTAAGATTTTATTTATTTGACATACAGAGATCACAAGTAGGCAGAGAGAGAGAGAGGAAGAAGCAGGCTCTCTGCTGAGCAGAGCCCTATGTGGGGCTCGATCCCAGGACCCTGGGATCATGACCTGAGCCAAAGGCAGAGGCTTTAACCCACTGAGCCACCCAGGCGCCCCTGGGAGAGATTTCTTAAGTATTTTGTTTGACGCTTTTATTTAGAATTAATTTTTAATCATTTATCCTTGTGTAACTTGTCATTGTTCAAACTTCCCATCAAATAGGAAAATATGAATTTCCTTATTATTGATTGGACAAATTGACTGGTTCTTACTAGAATTAGCAGCACAAACCTATGTGAACAGTCAATATGTAAAAGTTAGTTTCCCTTAGTCTTAAAGAGACCGGCTTAGATTAATCAATTATATGTTCCTGGGTCAAGATTCTAGTCCAAAATCCACTCAGCTAAGGCCTTTTAAATTTTCAACGTTTTCATCTTTTTAAAATGCTATTTAATGTGGGCTCTCTTCTTAGTTTGAAATAAGGCATGTCATGCTTTTATTAGGGCAAATATCAGTAAAGAAAAGCATGAAAAGTATAGGGAAAGAGTTTACTTGCAAACTTTCAGAGGTAGTTTAATATCCAAGATATATGCAGATTATAGCTCAGATAATGAGGGAATAAATAAACTATAATAAAAATCATTGAAATGTTTGCCAAGATATATCTCTTGTTTGAATTCAACCCTACTTTAGGAAATTGTAATTCGCCTTCTTTTATCAAGTGACCACAAACTGGATATTAGCCTTGGTTTGTTTCTGAAATATTTGGGGAGGGGGGGTTATCACTCTGCCATAACGGACTGGGAAGACAGCAAGGTGAACCACTGCGGCATACAGCTGAAGTCTAAGGGAGTGATACCCAGACCATCAAAGACTGCTAGAGAATGCCAACTGATTGGAATGAGCAAACTCTTTTTCACACTGGTTATCTCAGTCTGGGGAGATACGTCCACAAAGTGTGAAGAAGCCTTTACTTGGTGCAGGCTCTTATCCAAGGGTTGTCTTTAGAGAGTCTTGTGGGCTGGCATCCCCAATATATTGGCCCTCTACTGCTTGGTATCTTTGAGTCTGTTTTTAATCCTGGAGGTAATATAACATCACTAAAGGAAGATTATAAAAAAAAGGAAAAGAGATCTCATCATCTTAACCTCACTCCTGTTCTCATTTCTGTGTGTCCTTTCCAGGATTTTAATAGAGCCTTTTGAGTAATTAGTAAGCACTCAGAACACGTGGTTTGCATTAGCTCATGTAATTCTCATGACAACAGCAAGTGCTTTCCTCTTTGCAGAGAGAAGAGTTGAAGGTTTTGAATAACCTTCTCAAGGTTATCAAAGTACAAGTCACAGAGGCATGATTAGAAAACTGGTTGTTTGACTTCCTAGATCAACCTCTTAATAAGTAACTTACATAATCATAAACACAGTGTGAATTGGATTTTATGTCCTGCATTTTTCACTTCATGTTGAACTTGAATTCTCCTTTCCCAGGAGAACACAGTCTGTTACCATTATTTTCATAGCATGGTTTCTCTTAATATAGATATACTCCAACTTCCTTAACTTAACCATTTTCCTGTCATGGGACATTGGAATACATCCAAATTACCGTTTTGGAATTTTATAGTTTTAAAATTAACATGATAATGGCTATCTCAATGCATATAGCTTTGACATGACTTGGGGTTTATTTCTGCTATACTTTAAAATGCTTGGAAAATCTTGAAAAAATATTTTATATGTGTAAAATCTAAGTGGGCCTCCTTCCATTGTTTCAATGCTGGCTGGGATATCAACAATGAAAGGCTCTGTGACAAATATCCCTACTTTGTAGGGAACAATGACTCTCTTTAGAGATGATCATTTATACATGACCTACAAAGGGGGTTGTGAAAAGCAGGTCAGCTCTTCCTAACCTATCACCCAATACCTTCTACTGTACAACACAAGTTAAGAATGCATTAGGCAGATTGATAACGTTTTAGAACAGTTGTCAGTAAGTCTGACATTTCTCCTCCCCTCCTCTATGCTTTCTTGCTTTCTTTCTTCCTTTCTTTCTTTTGAGAGAGGGAGCGTGCATGTGTGCACCTGAGCAGCATGGGTGGGGGAGTGGGGCAGAGGGAGAGTATCCAGGCTGGGCATGGAGCCCAACACAGGGTTCAATCTTACACCCCGAAATCATGACCTGAGCCGAAATCAAGAGTTAGGTGCTTACCAGCTCAGCTGCACAGATGCCCCCTCTATGCTTTCTTAACCAACTGCAGGCCAAGTGAGGAAATTTGAAGAATTTGAGGTGTGAGGAATTTGAAAAACAAAGAGGTCGGCTCCCACCTGAAAATTCTAAATGCAAGAGGTTGTCACACATGGCCAACCCGTTGGGGCCTTGCTCAAGTCAGTGAATAGTATCAACGTCAGTTTTCGTTGGGTTATTTGGAGAACCCAGAAGGTACCCCCCAGGCAGAAAGACCAGCATTTAGGTTATCTGCGTCTACCATACAGCACCTGTCCCAGATTACAATTTCACCAATTGATAAATAACTTTTTAAGCCCCAATTTCTCCCAACTCCAAATCACCAAGGAGGAGCCAAGAAAACTACACGGTAAGAAGCAAAGAATGGAAGAATAGTGGAGTATCCACCTTCTTTACTCAAGGTTCTCAAGCCTCAAGTCAGGAGTCCAGGGGAGAAGCTTAAATAAAATAGGATTACACAGGGACAACTGGGTGGCTCAGTCAGTTAAGGATCTGACTCTCCATTTCAGCTCAAGTCCTGATCTAAGGGTCATAAGACAAGGCCCACATTGAGCTCTGCCTTCGGGGAGAGGGTGGGGAGAAAGAAGGGAGTCTGCCTGAGAATCTCTCTCCCTCTCTTTCTGCCCCTCCCCCCACCTATGCTCCTTCTCTTTCTCTCAGATAGATAGATAGATAAATCTTTAAAAACATTTTAGGGGCACCTGTGTGGCTCAGTCAGTTAAGCCTCTGACTTCAGCTCAAGTCGTGATCTCAGGGTCCTGTGATTAAGCCCCGCCATTGGGCTCTCTGCTCAGCAGGGAGTCTGCTTCTCCCTCTCTCTCTCTCTCTCTGTGCTCACTCTGTCTTTCAAATAAATAAAATCTTTTTAAAAATTATATTAAAAAAAAAGATTCTCTCTCCCTCTACCCCTCCCCCCACTGCACACATATGCGCTCGCTCTCTCTCACTGGGGGGTGGGTTACGTAATGAAGGATTTTGTGTTTTGTTTTGTTTTGTTTCTTAAGCTCAACTTGGACTTTTGAACACCTGAGAATGAGTTTACAACAAGTTCCTGTCCAGGGGCACAGAACATTAACAAGCTATTGTGGAAGAAAGACACAATTATTTCATAATTTCACACCTCTAAACTCAGTTCATTCAATCACCAAGCACAAAAAACTTTCAAGATGCATTCCAAAACATTTTTACAGATTTATGTCATCAGCAATGAAGGAAAATCAGTACCATAATGTTCTTGCTAGCTTTAACAATTTTCCTTTTGATGTTTATTATAATTTAATATGTGCAATATGATCTTAAGTAAATGATTTTTATTAGCATAGTTGACCATTTTTCATTTGTATATCTATGATTTCTATTTGTTCACTTAAAAATTAACTATAACATTGACCATATATCTAATATATATAATTACTTAATTATTTTCTTATAAATTTGCATGCAGCATTAAGAGACAAACTCCTTCCCCTGTTTGAGGAAACTATTGTGGTCATCTGTAATTTGTTTTTCAATGTAAAATAATTTATTTTTACATATGAAATTTTAAATATGTATTAAAACTCCAACTGTCAACTTCTTCCTTTTAATATCTCCCCTTTGGAAATTTAGGAGGAAAAAGGTTTTTTTTTTTTCTTTATTCTTTTTTCATGGGATCTCTAATGTTTAAATATTTGACTGTTTCTCCCATCTGGAGCTCATTTGTATAAGGCTCAGAATCTGATAAGCATGAGTTGAGTCTAACAAGTTGGCTAGGAAAAGGCTGTTGTTTGTACGGACATATCACTTCCAGCCGTATTCCTATTCTAGTTTAAAACACGACAATTGTTCTCACTCTCTAGTAAAGACTGAAGAGACTTTCACAACAAATTTTCCTGTCAAGAAGAATCCAGAATTTCCCTTTTATAAATATTAAGCTGCCTGAGCTCAACTCTTTTTTTTTTCCTGCCACTGTGTCCCCCAACTCTCTGCTCCCAGAATTGACACAACATCCATTGTCAGGGACGCAAACTGCTCTACACTTTGTTAATATCCAAGAAAGGCCATCACCTCTGAATCATTTTTTCCCCAAACATAAATCCTTGGGCCAACAGAGAAAAGTGATATTTTTCCATCTCCATAATTCCTGTTATTTTAAGTCTATCCTTTAACCAAAGTGGCTGTGTGTTTCTTTTTCCTTGATAACTCACAGGTTCAAATGTAAAATTTATTATTACAAGGAACAATTATGAGGTTCAAAGCATCGTGTGTGCATTCCAGGCTTCTAGCTTCTGGTACTGATATACGGAATGAAATGCTTGCGGTTGTCTACTTGCATGAAGTGGATGGGCTCCAACCGCTGGTGGTGAAGGCCTTAATGAATATCTGCCTTCGTCAGACCCAACAGGGACCTAACATCATGGGAGGTTGCCCAAGTGCCATATTGCAGGCATCTCAAAAACAAACTTTGGGTCATTAACTTATTTATTTCAGCTCCTCTTCAACGTCAACAATGGCAACCACCAAAAGGTTTTGCTGATTTTCTTACTTGGAACCTTCTTCTAGATTTTTAAGATTTCAGGATCTCTACTCCAAAACACTGAACTAGAAAAAAGACTGACCTTTTTGAACACCTTTGGTTTTTACTTCTTCAGTGAGACATGTTTCACATTTTGACAACCCACTCCTCGGAATCCTGCTTTTTTAATGAGGTGGGATATTTATATGGCAAAGCAAGAAACCCAAACAGAAAATTCTTAATAATTGATGGCTTTTTCCTCACTGACCCTGTTTACTTTTTTGTGAAACCAGGACATCACAGTTCCTTTTTCTGTGGCCCTGTAGCACATTTATAACATTATTATAGAAAAAA